>APFE031562336.1:97532-215887 GCA_000404065.3 Pinus taeda | reverse complement strand
AAGGGTGCTGTGAAGCTTGAGTATATTCCCACTGATGAGCAGGTTGCAGATATTCTTACCAAAGCCTTACCACGGGGCAAGCATGACCACTTCAGAGACAAGATGGGTGTGGTGAGGAACACCTTCCTCGGTAAGAGGGAGTGTTGAAATTTGGTACCGGAGGACAGGTGGTTCCCTTAGGCTTTGATCTTTGGCCTAGGAAAAGTGTCCAAAAGATTTTTTTTTTTTTTTTGTTTACTCCTAAAGTGACTTTATAATTTTTATAAAGTCAAATCTAATTTAAAAGTGACTTTAAGTGTAAAGTTACTAAAGTCTAATTTTAAAGTGACTTTAATAAAGTCAATGTAAAATTAAAAAAGAAAAGTGACTTTGGAAATAAATGACTAAGTGGGTCTTTATTAAAGTGGGGTGAATTAAAAAATAGAAAGTGAGATTTAAATGAGCATTTAATCTTAGTCCTAGATCTCAATCTATTTTAGCCATTGGATTTAGGGTTTCCCAAAAGTCACCTAGGGTTAGATTAAAGGAGGAAAAGGTCATTCATTCTTTCATGAGCAGATTGAGAGAAGGAGAGCAAGAGAGCAAGGGAGGTTTCTGGATAGGGAAGAGAAGGAGACCGCAGCTTGGCACACATTCCAAGGCAGCATTTTAGCAAATCCATACAGTTGAGTTAGCACACAGTGAAAGGCAGAATTTGGGCACGATTTTCTAGAAATCCGTACAACAAGTGGCTGTACCTTGGTACGCAAATCGAGGCAAATCCGTACAGCTCTATCGCTGGTTTTTTTGGGTCACAGAGATCGAGGAAATCCGTACAACGTATTTATGGCAGCTTGCACGCTTTTCTAGGCAGGCCGTACAACAGCATTTAAGGTTGAAATTGGGCACAAAAATCGAGGAGGCCGTATAGCATTTATTGCTGTTGCAATTTTTTTTTTGTTTCCCCTGTTGGCTGTGAGGCACGAAAAACGAGATAATTTGTAAAAATTTGCTTGCTGATTTTTTACTGAATATTTCTCTCACTGTAAAAGCATTTTCCAGAAATAAGGAGCTTTCGAACTAGTTTTCCCCAAGAGTTGTAGGGGGTTTTTCCAGGGTCACCTTGACAAAAAATCACTGTGTTTAAATGTGTTGAATGGCTGTTTGTACCTGCTGATTTTTTATTTCTGCATTTTCCAGCATTCTGTAAAATTTCCAGAATGTGTTTTTAGCAAAATTTATTTTTTTAGTTGTTGAATGTATGGATATGGGAAAGAGCATTTAACTATTTTGGAGAAATAAGGTGAAACTAAAAACCAGTGTGGGAAATGAGAAATTTTTACATGATCTTCGAGGTATATCGTTAATAGACGCGAGTGGAGCCACCAATGATGAAAATAGACCCCAAAACACCTAATGTTGAAGAAGTGTGAATAGGTGAGCTAATGTCGAATACTCACAAATTCAATTGATCAAGGGTCAATGATAGAATTCCGTTGTCAATCACAAGGATGTTGATGTTTGTTGCTTAGACATGTGCTTTTGCATAGGTTTAAGTATTTAGGTGTGTAGAGGTCACCTGATGGACTCTTAACCTTAGCAATTACTTTAATTATTAAAGTAATTGGCTTTTATAAGATAAAGTGAGTTAATCTAGTGAAATGCAAATATTATTTGCATTAATGAATTAGATGAATCTCAACCGTTGATATCAAGCGTTGAGATATAATCTCAACCATCAATCACTTTGGAGATTAGGGTTGTGGATTCAGTCAATAACTCAAACTTAGAAAAAAGAAGCTAGGCTAAGGGAGAAGACACATTTTGAGCATAAGATACAGTGAGAGTGAGATCTTAGTGATTGGGTGGAGAAGTACTTCCATTCAAGTGTGCAAGGTTCGAGGAATGGTGCAAGGGGCAACAGGGGAGACAGATCGAGATCAACCAACAATATCGAAGGACTGCTTTGCAGAGGGGTTTGGTTAGTTGGGATAACTCTAGGTGTATTGTTGTATTTGTAGTTTCCTTAGTGGGTTGTTGTCTTAGGAAGGGAGCCCTTGTAAGTTCTAAAGTTATTTGAATGATAATTGCAATACTTTTAAAAATTTCACATATGATCTCTATTCTCTTCAGGATTTGTGAAATGTGAAATGTGGATTTTGTTCCTCTTATTTTGTAGACCACTTTTGACGTCATGCATACCACAAACAACCCAATGCTCTACCTGAAAATCCACCTAGAAGCTTTTCCGTTGAAATTTGATGACTAAAAAAAGTTTCCAACAATCCCAACCCGGTTTTAATTTCACCTTATCACTCCGATTCAGTTAAATGCCCTTTCCCATAAACATACATTCAACATATAGAATTCTGGAAATGAAATTTTCAGATTAAAACACATGGGACTGTCAACACATGTTGAAAATAAATATGGACATAACCAGACCAGCGACACACATAAAATACACAGATTTTTGGTCAACTTAGACCTAGGCAAAACCCCTTCAGTCTTCTCCGGGGAAAACCTGTTAGAGAGCTCTTCAAATTTATTTATCTTTCAAGTTCAGGAAAGATACATTTGCAGAGAAAACAAAATAGCAAAATACAACTTATCTCTTCAGCCCAAAACTCCTTGAAAACCATGCCCAATTTGCCTTGATTTCCATGCCCACTTGAAGCTGAAAATATGAACTGTACAGATTGTCTTGTACGGATTTCCGTACCGCTATACAGATTGTATGGATTTTTTTTCAAAAACTTCTCTTGAACGGCGTGCAACTCAGAACATTCAATGATGTTCTTATTGTACCTTTTGTTGTCTTCTAAACCTTGATTTCCATGCCCAGCTTTGCCCAAAAATCACTCCAACTTGTTGAACAAATTTCTCGTTCATAACTTTTCTCCAACTCTTAGTGTCCTTTCTCCAATCTGCTCATGAAGAATGAATGTAGTCTCTCCTTTTTTCCCCCTTTTGTTTCCCTAAATGACTTTTGGGAAACCCTAAGATCTAATGGTTCAGATTCATTTAGATCAAGGGATGAGAATAAATGTGCATTTAGTTCTCACTTTCTATTTTTTAACTCACCCATTAAATAAAGTACCCACATTGTACTTTGTGTCTAAAGTCACTTTTCACTTTATAATTTAACATTGATTTTACTACTTATAAAGTCACTTTCACTTTATAAAGGCACACTTAGGAAAAGAATTATTTGGGACACTTTTCCCTAGGTAGAGACTAACCCATGGGAAACCACTTGTCCTAGGTACATTAAAAGTCAACACTCCCTCTTACCGAGGAAAGTGTTTCTCACCACACCCATTTTGTCCCTGAAATGGACATGCTTGTCTCTTAGCAAGGACTTCGTGAGAACATCGGCCACTTGCTCATTTGTTGATATATACTCCATCTTCACTGACCCCTTTTGAACATAGTCCCTGATGTCAATGTGTTTTGACCTATCATGAAACACTGGATTCTCCGTGAGTTTAATGCAACTCTGATTATCATAGTGAATAACCGTCGGTCTCAAGTCCTGATCAAATAGGTCGTACAACAACTTGCGAAGCCAAATGGCCTCACAACTAGCCTTGCTAGCAGCCATATACTTAGTCTTAGAAGAGCTCAACAATAGACTTTTGCTTTCGACTGAACCACGACACAACTGACAAACCCAATTCGAAGCAACGCCCTGAAGTGCTTTTCCTGTCAGAAGCACAACCTGCCCAATCTAAATGTGTAACCTACCAACCTCACTCCATCTCCCCGCCTATAGTCTAGACCATAATCAATAGTGCCCTACACGTAGCGAAGAATGTGCTTTGCAGCTACCTAGTGCACCTTCCTGGGCTCAACCATGAACTGGCCAAGTGTGTTCACTGCAAAGCATATATCTGGCCTAGCGTTGACCAGATACATCAAGGAACCAATAAGCTGCCTATACAATGTAGGATCAACCAAACTAGAATCTGAAGCATGAAACTTCTTCCAGTTGGTTATCATAGGTGTAGACATGGGTCTACAGTCTGCCATGTGAAATCTGCTCAACACATACACAACATACTGCCCCTTCCCTAGAAAGATGTGCCCCTCCTCCTGCTACACCTCAAGCCCCCATGAGTAATGCATCAGCCTACTGTCCTTCATCTCGAACTCCATAGCAAGATCCTCCTTGCAACCACTAATCAGTCTCTTTGCCCTAGTGATGAACAAGTCATCAACATACAACACAAGAATGAGCAGATCATCCCCTACAACAATGTAGTATAGGTTTAGATCTGCATCATCTTCGTGAAACCCATCTGCTGCAAGTAAGTATCAATCCTCAAATACCAAGCTCTCAGAGCTTGCTTAAGTTCGTAGAGTGCTCGCCTCAACCGACATACATGGGTCTCTTGCCCAAGTACCTCAAAGCCCTGTGGTTGCTCAACATACACCTCCTCCTATATAACTCCATTTAGAAATGTGGTCTTCACATCCATTTGATGGATCTGCCAACCCATTTCTGCAGCAATAGAAATAAGAGACCTAATAGAAGTGTACCGAGCTATAGGAGTGAAGCTCTCATCATAGTCAACTCCCTCTAGCTGTGAGAACCCTCTAGTCACAAACCTCGCCTTGAACTTCTCAATGCTGCCATCCACAACATGCTTGATCTTGTAGAGCCACTTGGAAGTCACAACTGACTTGCCCTCAAGCCTATGCACCACTTCCCAGATATTGTTCTTAATGATAGAGGCATACTCCTCCACCATAACCTCTCTCCATACCTCCTGACTGGCAGCCTTCTCATAGCTAGTAGGCTCAAAGTCAACAATGTTGGTAGCCTTGGCTACATAACTGCAAAACCGCTCAGGTGGCACACTCTCCCTGTTCACCCTCTTCGGAGGACTAATAGACTCCGCTTCCTTCAAGGTGTCTTGAAGCCACTTGGGTCTCCTCTTCCTCGAAGAAGCTTCCCCATAAGGAACCTCATCCTCTGTACCCTAGTCTGGTGACCCTGAAGGTTTGCCAACTAACCCTGGTGTGCCTGTACCAACAGCTGTCCTCGAAGAACCTGTACTGGTACCTATGCCTGTGTTAGCTGAAGTGCCATGTGAACTTTGTACCAGTGGACTCCCTAAAGAAGTGCTCAGTGAACTCGCCACTAGTTCTGTAGATGTCATTGACATTGAAGTACCTCCTGTACCAGTCAATCTAGAACCCTGAGGTCCTGCTCCCTGTACCTGACCTCCCTGCCAAGGAGAAGTCTGTGACTCTCTCTCATCATACTCTCGTGATCTCCAATAAGCCCTCTCCTCATCGAACTTCACATCCCTCCTAATCACCACTCTTCGTTTAGAAGGAATGAAGATCCGATAGGCCTTCGAAGTCTCACTGTAACCCATAAAGATACCCTTCTCTTCCAGGGGTTCTAGCTTCGTCCTCTGCTCCTTGGGGATATAAGAATAGTTGAGACATCCAAAGATACAAAGATGTGCCATATGAGGCTTCTCTCCAGTGAAAGCCTCCTCCAAAGTCATATTCCTTAATACTCTGTGAGGACTCCTGTTCTGAAGATAAATAGCAGTATTGCAGGGCTCAACCCACAAAAACAAAGGCAACCCTTATCATGAATCATCGCTCTAGCAGCGCCAAAAATAGCTTTGTTCTTCCTTTCAGACATCCCATTTTGCTGGGGGTTGTAAGGAACTGTGGACTCTCTGCTAATGCCCGCTTGTGCACAGAAGTCAGAAAACCCACCATCGGTGTACTCACCACCATTGTCTGACCTCAAGACCTGAATCTTCCTACTTGTCTGCTTTTTCACAAGAGCTTTGAACTTTTTAAAGCGACTGAAGACCTCACCCTTGGTCTTCAGGAAATATATCCAAGTCCTCCTAGAGTAGTCATCAGTGAATAGAACATAATACTCATAACCACCCAAAGACACATGAGACATACAACCACTAACATTAGTATGAATCAAGTCTAGTATACCTGTAGATCTGCTATCGCTCGCTGGGAATGGTAACTTGGTGTACTTGCCCAAAGCACACCCTCTGCAGACCTCATAATGCTCGACACTGAAATAAGGAACTCCAGTAGTGATCTCCCTCAGTGCTCTCAAAGCTCCATGATGCATATGCGCCATCCTCCGGCACCATAACTCGCACAAGTCTCTACTGCTGGTGGTACTAGTGTGAGTGCTACTAGATATGCTACTCATCAATGCTCCTGTCGACTGAAAACTGAACCTGTAGAGTTTCCCGGAGTGGACTCCAATCACTTTGGCCGAAGTGATGGAAGCTCCCCTGGGAAGCATCAATGCTTGCCCTCCTGGGAAAGTGACGTCAAACCCCTTCTCCTCCATGGCAGACACTGAAATCAAGTTCTTTTTCATCCCCAGAACATACAAAACATCCATGACCTTCAAAGGAGGCAAAGACTCCCTCTCAAAGGTCACAATCCCCACACCAACAACTCTCACAGTGCGGTCATCTCTTAGTACAATCTCAATATCAAGTGCTCTCTCTGCAAGCTCTGAAAAGAACTCTTGTGCACTTGTCATCTGGCGGGAAGCCGCGCTGTCTATGTGCCACACATCGGATGATGTACTCCTACTAGATGTAGAAGTAATAAATGCAAAGTCCTAGTTAAACTGTGAAGCAAACTCGTCCACCTCTGCTGAAGCTACAATACTCTTCTTCCCCTTGTTCTTCCTCTCAGGACACGTAGCAGCATAGTGTCCAATCTTTTGACATGCCCAACATTTGACTTTGGACATATTCGTATCTTTCTTCTTCTTCTTCTCCTTTCCCTTAGCCCCATTTGATGAGGATGAGGCCCCTTTCTTGGCCTTCCCTTTGTTCTTCCCCCTGGCTGTCAAGGCTACATCCTCCTCATCTGCTATCTTCACCCCACCACTGCCAGTCTTCCATATCTCATGCTGCACACAATCATCTCAAAATCTGTCCCAATTGGGAAGATTCTCCCTGGAGGTAACATCTCCAAAGACCTCCCAAGACTTAAGAAGCCCCGCTACAACTATCTTGACTAACTCTGTGGGTGCAACTGTCTCACCAATAGCAGCCAAATCATCACGTATCTGTTTGACCCTCCCAAGATAATGAACTACACTTTCAACCTTTGTCATCCTGATGTTTTTCAATTGTTCTTTGAGTACCATCTTCTTGCTCTCATCAGTACTCTAATAGAGAGTGGTTAGCGCTGTCCACCTCTGATATGCATATGTGTTTCCTCTCACCTGAGGAACGACATGATCCTTCAGATAGTCCATCAAAATCCTTTTTGCCTTTGCATTATTTTTTGTAAATTCAGCAATTCATCTGCAATAGTAGGAGTTACAACCACTTGCCGCACTATGTCCCAAACTGCTGCCTCCTCAAACATTGTCTGAATTCTGTCATTCCAAACGACATAGTTGGATATCCCATCCAGTCTGTCCTCTATCCTTAAGAACATGGCCATGACTGCTGTCCAAAATTTACAAAACCAAGAAAATGAAGAAAAGAACTTTCCAACACACTTTGCTGTCCCAAAAATTCAGTCTGTGTGAAATTTCACCTTGCTGTCCCAAAATATCAGTTTGCTGTCCACAAATTTAGTTTGTTGTCCAAACCATTGTTTGCTGTCCACAAATTTAGTTTGTTGTCCAAACCATTGTTTGCTGTCCCAAACCACTGTCTGCTGTTCAAACTGCAATTTTCACCCTGTAGCTTTGATACCATGTTGAAATTTGATGACTAAAAAAAGTTTCCAACAATCCCAACCCGATTTTAATTTCACCTTATCACTCCCATTCAGTTAAATGTCCTTTCCCATAAACATACATTCAACATATAGAATTCTGGAAATGAAATTTTCAGATTAAAACACATGGGACTGTCAACACATGTTGAAAATAAATACGAACATAACCAGACCAACAACACACATAAAAATACACACAGATTTTTGGTCAACTTAGACCCAGGCAAAACCCCTTGAATATTCTCTGGGGAAAACTTGTTAGAGAGCTCTTCAAATTTATTTTTCTTTCAAATTCAGGAAAAATACATTTGCAGACAAAACAAAACAACAAAATACAACTTATCTTTTTAGCCCAGAACTCCTTGAAAACTGTGCCCACTTTGCCTCGATTTTTGTGCCTACTTGAAGCTGAAAATATGTACTATACAGATACCACTGTATAGACTGTCCTGTATGGATTTTCGTACCGCTGTACGGATTTTTTGTTTTTTTCATTTTTTTCAAAAACTTCTCTCGAATGGCGTGTAGCTCACAATATTCAATGTTGTTTGTACTTTACCTTCTGTTGTTTTCTAAACCTTGATTTCCATGCCCAACTTTGCCTAGAAATCACTCCTTCAACTTGCTGCAACAAATTTCTCCTTCAGAACTTTTCTCTAGTTCTTAGCCTCCTTTCTCCAATCTACTCATGAAGAATGAATGTAGTCTCTGTTTTCTTTTTCCCCTTTTGTTTCCTTAAATGACTTTTGGGCAACCTTAAGATCTAATGGTTCAGATTCATTTAGATCAAGGGATGAGAATAAATGTGCATTTAATTTTCATTTTCTATTTTTTAACTCACCCATTAAATAAAGTATCCACATTGTACTCCATGTCTAAAGTCACTTTTCACTTTATAATTTAACATTGACTTTACCACTTATAAAGTCACTTTCACTTTATAAAGTCACACTTAGGAAAATAATTATTTTGGACGCTTTTCCCTAGGTAGAGACTAACCCATGGGAAACCACTTGTCCAAGGTACATTAAAATCAACATTTTCCTGTACTATTGACCAAGTTTGACCAAGCTGTAACTAGCCACCAGATGCTTAGATCGAAAAATTCCATGTGGCATGGAATCTTTTCATCATTCTCTATAATATGAGAGTGGGTTAAATTTTTCACCACTTGGACCATTTTGCATTGGAAATCATGAACTACCTCGAGAAATGTGAAAGTTGTCACAAGAGATTGCTATGATGTGAGAGCTATCATGAGTAATACTACACCAAGGCCAAGGTCACCTACAGACTCTATAGACACTAATCATGGAATGACATAGGTGCACTTTGAAGTGGGTTGGATTGGTCGATATGCCAATGATCACCCCTGCAAATGCAAGTTCCCATAAAACCATGAATCCTCATGAGAAATCCACTAAGGTTCTCCAATCCAATTAGGGAAAAAATTGCCTAGGTGAAGCTTTCAAGGAATGTGGTATGGTCTGACCAGAACAAAATGGATATAGACTCAAATTGAGAAGACAAAGATCTAGGAGACCTAATACATGGCCTCACATGGTTTTTATTGAGCTTTAACTTGTGACCTCGGGCTTACAATGGTGGTGGATGATGCACTAAAAAATTTATGTACCCCACTAACAGAGGGGCAACAAGACCCTTGGAATGCAATCTCTTTTTAAAAAACAATAATTTATCAATGGGGCGGCCTAATATTCAATCATAGGGTCCTACTAATGCTATGTAATTAATAGTAATGTTAAATTCTTGAAGTAAAAGGATGTCACTTTTACTTAATTTTTTAAGATTTCTATTAATGGTTAGGGATGTTTAAGTGACCCTTGGAATGCAATCTCTTTTTAAAAAACAATAATTTATCAATGGGGCGGCCTAATATTCAATCATAGGGTCCTACTAATGCTATGTAATTAATAGTAATGTTAAATTCTTGAAGTAAAAGGATGTCACTTTTACTTAATTTTTTAAGATTTCTATTAATGGTTAGGGATGTTTAAGTGATTCTAACCTCATTGGATTTCATATGGAGAAAGTATAATTTTAGATCCTACTCAAAATCCTACAGACTTAATAGTTTTCAGGATTTCAGGATTGGGGGGATTTCAATGTTTCCATTGGAATCTGTCATGCATGAGCATATGGAACTAACATTTAATAAAGAACACCAAGCCTTGTATGTACCTCAATGTTAGTGGCACTGATTGTTGAACTCCTCTATCATGAGTCATGACCCTTGTAAAAATGTACCCATCACTCAAACAAAGTCTTTATTTGACATGTTAAGCTTTTTGTATATTATTTTAATGCTTAGAGGGTGATGATGAGGATCCCAATATAAGCAATGATTTTGATGATATGTAGGTATTTATTGTAGCATGTTTTTTTTGGATTCTAGAGGTTATCTAGAGCCTCATTGTTGATGTATTTTTGGTTTAAAGATTGATTGCACTTGGTGTAATTTTGGTTATATGCACCCTTGCTATATATGAGAGAAAATTTGCATGTGTATAATGGTTTGGATTCATATGGATGTACATGAATATATATGTAGTTTTCAACAATTTTGTATATATATGTATTTTTTGTTTGATGGGTTTTTTGGTTCGAAAATTTTCCCCCTTTTTTTTTCATTTTTGGTTCGGTTCACATTTTTTGGCTTTACTAGTTCGACAAATAGTCTGGTTCTGATAACATTGAGTGGTATGACTTGACCCAAAATGTGACAACTCTTATTTAAAGGAAAATTATGTACCCCATTGTATGATGAGGCAAAATAATAAAATTTATATTGTTATTAAGTGTTATTAGTTCATGCATAGTGTTTACCACGTTCACGAAAAAATAAGAAGCTACAATGCCCTTTCTAATTATCAAACCCATACATGAGAACATAACACACCATATAAAGTACAACAAACTAAATCAAAGTACCATGACTATGAGCATGAAAGCATGATGTACCATTTGCAAGTGCATGTATCATTTGAGGTGTAAGAAAAAGAAGTTGATATACCATGGTCGAAGCATTTGAAAGAACTGAGGATTGATGTGGAGTGAAATCATCATATATTTGAAGGAGAATTGGAAGAACAAGTTTGAGTTGGAGGATATGAGCAAGAGAGTTCATGCAAGCAGCAACACCACCTCCCATGAGAGGGCAATTTTGAAAGTAGTTTCCCTTAGGAGTAACACGGTCAAATACCTTATTCTGGGACATTTTTTGGTAGTTTTGGAAATTGTATATTAAGAAAAAGTGACCCAAGACAGCATGTTTGAAATACTTTTTTCCTAGTCAACATGTGATCTCATTAGAAATTAGGGCAACTTTGTTTGATGGAAAATTTTCCAGATCTTTATGTTTTGGAAATTAGCAATTTTCACTAGATTTTCTAACGTTGGACAGCGTAAAAGATAACAAATCACTCACTTGCACGTTGTACAAAAGTTACCTGGAGCAGTGAATGGCTAGTCTAAGAATTTCTGAGTGTTTGGAACCCCCCTTGAGTGTCACAAGGGATATGTACCCCTTAGTTTTGATACTTTAAAGACCACTCTTCTCAAAAGTTCAAAGGACTGACAAATAAATTGGCTGCTACAATTCTGCAATCACTGAACATTCCAAATCTGCAAATCTGAACTGTGCCACCAAATCCGCAACCACTGAACATTCCAATTGTTTTAATCAAACAGAAATTTTAGCCAGAGTGAATAACTACATTGGCAGAAAGCAATAACTTGAATTTTGAAGATGGTTTTAAACTAAGCCAATCCTGGAACCTTATCATCAATCACCTTTATACCAAATATGTGCCCGCCTAATCAAGTCCTCTCTTTCTGTGAACTACACACACCCCCCCCCCCCCACACACACACTTCATTTTTTATTCCTTTATGTTGGCAGCTCTTTGGTTGTTTTCTTTTTCCTTGTCTTTGGTTCTCCTCTCCTTTATCTCTCCTCCTTGCTCCTTTTTTTTTTTTTTTTTTTTTAAATGTCATTTTGCGCTTCATCCCATTCTCTTTGTTTCTCCTTTTCACTCCCTTTTTGTTACCCTCCTCCCCTCACCAACTCTTTTAGTTGTCTTTATTTCCATCTTCTTTGCATTTCCTTTTAAATTTTCTTGTTTCTCTCTGTTACTTTTTCCATTTTCTCTTTCATTTACTTTTTCATCCCATTTCTTTTTTATTTTCTCTTCCTCTTTGTTCCCCCTTTTTCTGTTCTTATATATCTCTCTTCTTCCCTTATTTATTTTCTTGCATTTTATTTCCTATTTGTTTCACTTACTTTATCAATTATTTCTTTTCCCCCATTCATTATTTCCCTGTTTGAACCTTTCACTTCCCTTCCTAGTTCATTTTATCTCTATACCTTTTTTTGTGAAAATTCGAGAATCCCACCCGAATCTACTACTGCAGCAACTGATTAAACTTCTGCTATTTGTTAATTACTGAAACAAATTATTTACTGCTTCCTACAACAAATATTGAAGCTAATATCATTGCAGCCTTCACTTTATTAATTAATTTGCCCAAAACAAGAACATATTAATAGAGAAAGATACACACAAGTGACACAGTATTTTTTGGACAAATGTCCCTGGAAAAACCCATTGCGGAAAAATGAGTGCAGCGGATTTGAGGGTTTTTATTATTATGCAGAAGTATTTTGAATACAACTCTGGATGCCCTCCCTGCAATCCAATTACAGAGAAAATCACTTGGCAAGAAAGATTGGTGAGATTACCTCACTCAACACTGCTGACCTCGGCTAATCTGGTAGCTGAACTGCAAGTTCCCCGGTTACATCTGCGCTGTCCTTGTGTGGCCCCTGTGTCAGCCTCTAAGTCACTGTGTCAGCCCAACTGAGAATCGATCTACCTTCAGGAGCCTTTTCCAGCCCTCCCGGCTCATAAATGTCAGCTCCTTCAGCAAATTTGGACCTTTGCACTGGAAGTTGCTACGCTGCTCTACGTGAGGCTTGCGTGAGCCCTTCCTGGCTCTGCGTCACCCTCTTTGCCCTCTGCGCTGCCTCTTCTGTGTGTCTTTTTGCCTCTCTGTTGAGTATTCTTGGCTCCAGAGAAGATCCTCCAGCCAAAACTCTCTCTACCCCTTTCTGCAACAACTCACTATTGAAATTATTTTGGTAGTTGCTCTGCTTTAGAAAATTGAACTTCTGAACTCTGTGTGTGTCTTCCAAGTGACCCTCAAGCCTCCTTAAATAATCTTATCGTTGACATTCAACGACTTAGATTAAAAGCTAATCAATGGCTAAGATCATTTCTGCTTGATCCTTGTCTTCTTCTAGAAGTTACACCCACAGTTTATATTCATACCCTTTAATTATTTTATTTTCTTAAGTTTAGACTTAGGGTCCCTTAAAAAGTAATTAATTATTTTAATAAAACTGTTTTTGGATGAAATTTCCAAAACGCTTTTTGGGTTCTTTGGAATACATGTGACCAAGCCTCTTTGCAAAATTTGAGACTTAGAGCACATCTGATGCTCCTAGAAATCAACACTCCCTCTTAGCGAGGAATGTAATCTAGTAATGCAACCTGCTGAAGCATCACTCTGTTCTGTAACATCTCCCTCTGTGTTGCTGATGTCTGGCATGCTGTCCACCAACCACTGCGCAAATGCTGCATCTGTACTACTGCTGACCCTGCCACTGTCAACACTGCATCCGTACTGCAATTCCCTCTGAAATTCTGCATCCGTGTTGCTGCTGGCACCGCCATTGCATTGCAAACTACTGTTGCTAGTGCATCAACAACGGAAAAACATCCCAAATTATTGAACTCACTGTGTTCAGTATGATACCATGTGAATGTTGGAGCCTGACTGCTGCTAGTCTCTGCGCTGGCCCTCTGAATCTTTTGCGTTGCTGCTGACTACTGCACTGTGCCATCTGCATTGCTACCAACTCTGCTTTGTGCTACTCAGTCTCTGCTGCTCTTAGCTACTGCAACTGTCTCTCCGACACTCGACACCATCTGACACTAGTCCATCTTGTTACTTCTGACTTGGGCTCCCATAGCAAGGAATTGATCCAAGAGGTGGGCTCCTCAAGGATCATGCCCATCTGTAGCTATTTCCAACTACAACTTCAAATCAACCCACGCCAGAAGATCCCTGACACAACGTGGACAACGCATGCCACATCTCCTTAGCAGTCCCTCTGCTAGCGATGTGATAGACTACATGATCCTTCACTTCGTCGAGGATCATTCTCTTTGCCTTCACCATTTCTACCTTGTACTTCTTCAGCAGATTTGCATCTGCAGGCATAGCCACCACGCTGTCGACATATGTCTTGAGGGCATGTTCATCTAGAAGGATTGACATTCTTGCCTTCTTGATGACATAGTTGGATGCTCCGTCTAATCTATCCTGATCCCTCAAGCCACTAGTTGCTATCTTTGCCACAGAAATCTGTTGAACTGCTCCTTTCTGCTTCTTACTGCTGCTGCTCAGCCAATAAGAGAACGAACTTCTCCGCGGGAAGTCTACTGAGGAAAGGTTCCCTCACTGTGCTTCTCTTCTCTTCAGACGTCTTTTTGCTCAGCAAAATGGCTTGCAGAAAAACTGTCCCACCAACTCCTCCTCACGCTCAGGCTTCAGCGCTGCTCCCTCTGCCACAACAAGATTTCGATTTGGAAGTCCTTCTCTTTGTCGACTCACTCAGAGAGAGACTGCCTCGAAATTCTGCCCTCGGCTTGGACTACGCAAACCTTTTAGGATTTCGAACTGCTGCCTCCTGTAGCTATTTTGATCTCCCTCTTCTGTTCAACATTGGGTTCTTTGGCACTGTTCTTCATGCTTCACTTGCACTAGCTCTGATACCATGTGAAAATTCGAGAATCCCACCCAAATCTACTACTGCAACAATTGATTAAACTTCTCTTATTTGTCAATTACTGAAACAAATTATTTACTGCTTCTATAACAAATATCGAAGCTAATACAACTGCAACCTTTACTTAATTAATTAATTTGCCCAAAACAAGAACATATTAATAGAGAAAGATACACACAAGTGACACAGTATTTTTTTGGACAAATGTCCCCGGGAAAACTCAATGCGGGAAAACCGGTGAAGCAGATCTGAGGGTTTATATTATTATGCAGAAGTATTTTGAATACAACTCTGGATGCCCTCCTCCCTGCAATCCAGTTACAGAGAAAATCACTTGGCAAGAAACACTGGTGAGATTACCTCACTCAACATTGTTGATCTCAGCTAATCTAGCAGCTGAATTGCGAGTTCCTTGACTACTTCTATGCTGTCCTTGTGTGGCCCCTGTGTCAGCCTCTAAGTCATTGTGTCAACCCAACTGAGAATCGATCTGCCTTCAAGAGCCTTTTCCAGCCCTCCTGGCTCAGAAACGTCAGCTCCTTCAGCAAATTTGGACCTATGCGTTGGAAGTTACTGCACTGCTCTACGTGGGGCCTGCGTGAGCCCTTCCTGGCTCCGCGTCACCCTCTTTGCCCTCTGTGCTGCCTCCTCTGTGTGTCTTTCTACCTCTCTGTTGAGTATTCTTGGCTCTGGAGAAGATCCTCCAGCCAAAACTCTCTCTGCCCCTCTCTGCAACAACTCACTATCAAAATTATCTCGGTAGTTGCTCTGCTTCAGAAAATCGAACTTTTGAACTCTGTGTGTGTCTTCCAAGTGACCCTCAAGCCTCCTTAAATAATATTCTCGTTGACATTCAACGACACATATTAGAAGCTAATCACCGGCTAAGATCATTTAAGCTTAATCCTCATCTTTTTTCTAGAAGTTACACCCACAATTTATATTAATACCCGTTAATTGTTTTATTTTCATAAGTTTAGACTTAGGGTCCCTTTAAAAGTAATTAATTGTTTTAATAAAACTGTTTATGGGTGAAATTTCCCAAAACGCTTTCTGAGTTCTTTGGAATACATGTGCCCAAGCCTCCTTACAAAATTTGAAACTTAGAGCACATCCGATGCTACCAGAAATCAACATGTTTACCCTAAATTATAAGTTTCATTTCATCTTATAGTTGATTTTCCTTCATATTTCGTTTATTCTCTTAAATTTCTCCTTGTTTGTTCAGATGGTAATGGGTTTCTTCGTATTCCTTTCCTCCTCTTATTTCATTTATTCTCTTAAATATCTTCTTCTAGAAGTTACACCCACAGTTTATATTAATACCCGTTAATTATTTTATTTTCATAAGTTTAGACTTAGGGTCCCTTTAAAAATAATTAATTGTTTTAATAAAACTGTTTATGGGTGAAATATCCCAAAACGCTTTCTGAGTTCTTTGGAATACATGTGCCTAAGCCTCCCTGCAAAATTTGAAACTTAGAGCACATCCGATGCTACCAGAAATCAACATGTTTACCCTAAATTATAAGTTTCATTTCATCCTATATTTGATTTTCCTTCATATTTCGTTTATTCTCTTAAATATCTCCTTGTTTGTTCAGATGGTAATTGGTTTCTTCTTATTCCTTTTCTACTCTTATTTCGTTTATTCTCTTAAATATCTTCTTCTAGAAGTTACACCCACAGTTTATATCAATACCCGTTAATTATTTTATTTTCATAAGTTTAGACTTAGGGTCCCTTTAAAAATAATTAATTGTTTTAATAAAACTGTTTATGGGTGAAATTTCCCAAAACGCTTTCTGAGTTCTTTGGAATACATGTGCCCAAGCCTCCCTGCAAAATTTGAAACTTAGAGCACATCCGATGCTACCAGAAATCAACATGTTTACCTTAAATTATAAATTTCATTTCATCTTATATTTGCTTTTCCTTCATATTTCGTTTATTCTCTTAAATATCTCCATGTTTGTTCAGATGGTAATTGGTTTCTTCTTATTCCTTTTCTCCTCTTATTTTCTTTTTGTTTTGTATTTTCCTTTTCTTTCCATTATTCTTATTATTTACTTTTTTTCTCTTTCTTTTTATTTTTATTTATCATTTTTTCTAATTCCTGTTCTCTCCTATATAGTCTTGTTTCCTTTATCTTCAGCAGCGTTGTTCTCTGTCTTTCTGCAATTTCCCTGAGGATGGGTGAGCTTGAATCGTCTGATTAAAACTCCAAAAAATATGATAAGATGAGCAAATGTGAAAACCCCTACTCTACAAATTGGCTTCTATCAAAGTCTTGGAAACACACATGTTGCACATTTTAATCGATGGCAGGCCAGATATGTGTCAAAGTTCATTGATTAATGCATTGGTTTATTGCCCTCAAGGTATCATATGTCACTGATTAATGCATTCGTATGCTTTGCCGTATTAAGTAGGTAAACAATTTCAATAACCTAGCATAATGGTAATGCCTTTCTTGAGTGTGAGCATTATGAAATTAATCATATTTGAAGTAGGTAATTTTAGAAAGAACTTTTCTTTTGTATTGAAGAACCTACACCTATTTAATTTTGATCAAGTGTGTTCCCTATATTTCTGTTCTGTGAATTGGCACTGAGAAAAATAGCTATGTTTTTGCATGGATCACAACTGATTGTTTGCTCCCTTGCTTTTTTATGGCCACGAGAGTTTGTTTCAATTCTTGTATCTCCCTAGTCAATTATTAGGTTTTAAATTGAATTTAATTGATGGTATCATGTATGGCTGTTCATGCAGACGTGCTGTTGTGGAGGAATTAACTAGTTTAGGAGCTGCTGTTTATACATGTGCGCGTACAGAGAAGGATCTTAATGAATGTTTGACTCAGTGGAAGGAATCTGGGCTGCAGGTTGATGGTACAGTCTGTGATTTATCATCTCGTTCAGCACGAGAGGAGCTGATTGAAAAATGTTCTTCATTTTGCAATGGGAAACTCAATATGTTGGTATGTACGTGAATAGTTGTCCACAGTTCGCTTTAAGAAGTTCTATCTCCAAGTGCCATGCTTTTCTTACTTCTTTCTTTCTAGCTATTAACTCCAAGATTACTTGCGATCTTTTTGGTTTCGCTCAGGCTAATTGGTATTTGGTGGTTTGCACCCTGTTTGCAATGCAAGCAATGAAACATCTACAACATCACTCTAATTAACAAACAAAATTGATATACATAAAGAAAACCATGAATGACAGTTTTACTCACAAACGTGGACAGCAATACACATAGGATTGAGAAAGAGTGGTTCGTATGTTTATTATTTGGTGATGGAATGTCTCGTTGCATAGTGCAGAAGAGGAGTATGTTCAATAACTCCAAAATACCTAATCATTTAACTAATATATTAACTACTACATTAAATAAATCATTATTACATCACTTTATTATTAAGACTTTATTCTACTCCCAAGTCCTGATTGATATGTCTACTTCTAATTATGATGCTTGTCTCTATTACCTTACCATTATAGTCATTCTAGAATAAAGTGGTGTCAACCCAAGGACTTGACACTTTAATCCAAAACCCCTGTACACACTATAGTCCATCCAAACAAATGAAAAGGGGAAATCAGCTTCACTTTTTGAGCTTGACATGCTTAATGCATGTGTTAGAAGCAGTGTTGCAAAAGTTGGACTTTGGAATAAATCGGCAAGGGTCCTGAAATTGAAAAAATCATAAAAGTCGGTGGAAAATCGAAAAAGTTTGCAAAAACTTGGCAAAATTAAGAAAGTGCGAAAATATTCATTTTTCCCCATTTTTTTAGCATCTAAAGTTCCACAACAGCATTGCCACATAAATATGAAAAGAAAACTAATATATGAGATGTATAAGAAGTCTATAATATATTAACTACTACATTAAATAAATCATTATTACATCACTTTATTATTAAGATTTTATTATACTCCTAAGTCCTGATTGATATGTCTAGTTCTAATTATGATGCTTGTCTCTATTACCATACCATTATAGTCATTCTAGAATAAAATGGTGTTACCCCAAGGACTTGCCACATTAATCCAAAACCCCTGTACACACTATAGTCCAGCCAAACAAATGAAAGGGGAAATCAGCTTCACTTTTTGAGCTTGACGTGCTTAATGCATGTGTTAGAAGCAGTGTTGCAAAAATTGGACTATGGAATAAATTGGCAAGGGTTCTAAAATTGAAAAAATCATAAAAGTCGGGGGAAAATCGAAAAAGTTTGCAAAAACTTGGCAAAATTATGAAAGTGCAAAAATATTCATTTTTTCCCCATTTTGTAGCATCTAAAGTTCCACCACAACATTGCCACATAAATATGAAAAGAAAACTAATATATAAGATGTATAAGAAGTCTAGTGCTACATCACATATCAACAATGAATCAAGTCCTTAATCTTGAGCCCTGACTCAACCTCAAGAGTCAAAATATAAAAATAAAATATAATAAATGTATCTCATCATGATGAGTCATCTAAATGTCATAAACTAGTGAGTCACTGAGTTCCTCTGTTGATCAGTGGTTGTCATTGATGTCAACCCAAGTAGCACTAGGGGCTACCCCGATCTTGCATGGGCGTTTTGACTTGACAACTTACTCTATTTCGAGTCAAGAATCTTCCAGATGGATTCTACTCGTTGAGATTTCTCCGTTGATATATGGCACGCCAAGTAATTCTTCACGGTTTGAGAGATATTCATGTTTGAAGTTAGTAACCCCAGTTAGTGGGTTAAAACCCTATGGGGTTGTGGCATGGCACTCATAATTGGTTGTCGTCATTGAATAGTCAATAATCAATAAAATATTTTTGCTCCTAAAATCCCTCCAACGTTCACTTGTTGAGGACCCTCTAAACTCAAGACATTCATATAAATAATGAACCTCATATCCTCCTTTAGTAGGGATTTTGTGGCTTCAAATAGGTCATCATGGCATTTTCACTATAACTTTTTTTTGCGAAGCTTCAGAAGCTGAAATTAAAACCCATTTGAGTTGAAATCTTGATGAACCTCGTGATCGAATTTTAGATCTTGGTCCGCTATATTTTCGAAGATATGATCTGAGGAAGTTAGGGTTTTTGCAGGCTCCCGAATTCTATGTCATACATGTGACATTGGGAAAATTGTCATAACTTTCTCTCTGAGCATTGAATTCATATTTCATAAATAGTCATAGAAAGAGGATGGACTGTAGTTTGTTGAGTAGCGTTTTTAGGGCCGAAGGTCGCAATAGTGACATGTGGCACTTCGTACAAGTTCGCTCTACTGAACCAGTCTATAATCAGGTCATCGTGGGAGATTAAGCATAACTCTTTCTTGAAGAATCCAATCTTGATCAGACTTGTGGAGTTGGAAAGAGGACTTAGAGGGTTACCACAAGACGAAATTTCAGACCTTGGAGATTCGAAATTACATAGATACAACAGATTCAATAACGAGCTCCTAGAAGGCAAGAAAAAGCATGCATTCAAGGATCATTGCAGTAAGGACCACACATCAACAGTGAAGGGTAAGTCTCCTACAACAAGGTATGTATGATTAGTGTTTACATTTGAAATACGAGTATCATCTCTGACATATGTTTTTGTAGGACAATGTAAGTACATACAGGGTCTCGGTTATATCTCTATGTCTCTATATGTCACAGTTAGTTTTGATACCACATTTCAGAGGTCCTATTCTTGATACTACACATTTGATGCTACATATTCTTGATGCTACACCAAGTTTGCTAAATCTATATGATGTTGTAAGTTCATGTTACTTGTATTGTCATAGTTGATAGAATGGTCTCTGTTGTTGTACCTAGAACTTGGTCCATCACAAGTCTAGGGTCCGTCATTAGTTTTTATT
The DNA here is from genome assembly GCA_000404065.3 of Pinus taeda. NCBI lineage: Eukaryota > Viridiplantae > Streptophyta > Pinopsida > Pinales > Pinaceae > Pinus > Pinus taeda. The sequence continues at coordinate 195,416 of APFE031562336.1, read as the reverse complement.
GTATTCACATTAGGTCAGTTTTGGATATAGTCTTGCATAGTGTCCAGGCCTATATCAAGAGTGGGAGTCTTTGTCTACTGCTGCAACAAGTCAACAACGAAAGTTAAAAGCACACTTCAGGTACGCATTGTAATTTTAATTTGCATTTATTCATTATTATGCACTTACATGTGTTTTGCAGGTAGAGGTAAGTTGAAGGGTATTTTGTTTTGTTTTGGGATTGGTTTCACTGGGCAAATTTTGCATGCAGGTACAATAAGATTCAAGTACAACTTCAAGTAAGAATTCAAGAGCAGAAGTATCAAATCAAAGGAAGCATTGCAACGGGACATCCTTTCAAGACATGACATCCATTCGTATATTGTGAAGAAGTGTCAAGGCCAAGAGTCATCATTGGAAGAGTCATTATTGTAAAAGAGTCAATTTGCCTAGAGTCGAAAAGGTATTATTGGGAGGTATAGGAGTCTCTGCTGGGATGATGTCATGGTTGGGTTGCAGGTCATAGTGTGATTGGGTGTTCGGTCAAAATCATTGTAAATCATATTGTATCGTGGATCGTTGTCCCTGGTACGAGAATCCACACTCTTGTCTCCTTTTAGTCATTATAGGGTGGCAGGGAGGTGCTAGGATAGTGCATGAAGTCGCCTACATGTTGGAGCCTGTGAACACTTCAAGGTGGTAGGTTGGTCTAGGATGTTGGGACATCCATTCAGTTGATGTTTAGGTATGTTCTATGCTTAGAGCAAATTTACTTCAATTTGCTATATTAGCACAATATCAATTCCAGATTAGCAATCACATTTAGCAAGATAGTAAAATGCAGATAGAACATAAACATAAATCGTAGAAAACAAGCCAAGACAAGAGGAGACAAGATGTGGCGCCAGCGAGGGACAAACCCCAATGTGTGGAGACCCTTTATTAATTCTTCTTATGTTCATCAATAGTTCAACAGAGAGAGAAATAGTACATATACATCAGAAGTCAACATTTTGACTTGACAAAATAAGAGTAGAGATCTTCTTTAAGAAGATGACACGTAAGGTAGCAGATCTGAACTCAAGTGATTCCATCACCATGCTGTACCTATCACTGTGCTACACCATGCTGCTCCCATCATCATTGTGCATCATCAATGTGTTTCACCATGCTGCACCCATCATCACTGTGCATCATCAATGTGTTGCACCATGCTGCACCCATCATCATTGTTCATCATCAATGTGCTGCACCATGCTGCACCCATCATCACTGTGCATCATCAATGTGCTGCACCATGCTGCAACCATCATCACTGTTCATCATCAATTGGAACAACGCCATACAACCCTCTAATAGTTTGAGGTCTCAGCAGTATTACACACAACTCCATACATAATGCTAATGATATTGGTCCTTAAATATCTCACAAAGTGACCCAATCAAACTTTACACAGCAGTCCTATTGGATACTTCTGCCCAACATAACATACCCAAACAAAAATGTTGTTGTCTATAGCCTCCGTTAGCTGCATATAAAACACTTATTGACAACATCCTAGTGCACCCTAAGTGCTGCGGTTAGGAGCCTCCTCTAACTCTTGTGTGTTTCCTAATATAGCGTGAAAGGATCCCCCTTTACTGCGGATTATATCTCCCTTTGATGACTGTGGTTATGGATCTTCCTTTAGCTACATATAGAGGCTCCCTCTGACAGTGAATGGAAGCCGCTATCATGGCTACGTTAAGTGCCTCTTCTTGCTGCATATACAACGTATTATGCAATCATTTAGAAGTGGTTAGGGCTTCTCCATACCAGCGATAAGGCTAGCTTCATGGATTGTAATTTAGGGCAGCGTAGGTCTCTTTAGGACAACGTTAAGCTTCTTCATGGCAGCGTAGAGCTTCTCCATGATAGTGTTAGGCTTCTCCACATTAGGGTAGCGTAGAACTTCTTTAGGACAACGTTAAGCTTCTTCATGTTTTGGCAATGTAGAGCCTTCTTTCTCATGACAACATCTAGATCTAGGGCTTCTTAGAACAACATATTCCCTTAGGATCTTCTTCCTTTCCACCAAAACCCAAACAAGTGGAGAGAAAGAGATCACATGAGATGAGTGACTAAATGACTTGAAAGGCACCTCTTTTTATAGTAAAACGTTGAGCACAAGTGGGGGCAATTTGGTTGCTGGCCAACCTTGACGAATTGTACCATAACACAAATAAATTCATATCTCCTTGAATACATGTTGGAATCGGATGATCTTTAGATCAATCCTACACCTGTCGACGAGAGGAATCCAACAAAAATATTAGCTGCCATAAATAAGATGACTCACATGGAGTTTGGCTCTAGTTGCCAATTTTAACACTCCCTCTCAACTAATCCATCTGCCAGAACTGTACTATCTCTGCCATCAGTGCCTTGCACTACTCTGCTCTGTTCTGCTGAATTATGAAGAAGAAGAAGAAGAAGAAGAAGAAGTGATCAAGAATGTATCATACCATCCTCTATTGACCCGAAGTCAGTCCCATATAACAGAGAGTGTCTCATACCACTCTTATTGACCCGAAGTCAGTCCCAACGAAGAGAGTGTGTCATACCATTCTCACTGATCCAAAATCAATTCCAAATAAAGAGAGTGTATCATACCACTCTCACTGATCCGAAATCAGTTCCAAAAGAGAGAGTTATATCACTCTGACTGACCCGAAGTCAATTCCAATTGATCCCAGATCAATATCATCCTAGCATAGGGAGTACAGTAGTAACACGATGCGTCCATCGGTACTACTATGGTCCCTATTCTCATTTACCTGCTCATTGGCCAGATGAGAGGTACTTCCCATGAGTCCCAGACTGCATGGGTAGGATGTCTCGGCAAGAGAAGGATGAACCACTCATCTTGCCTACATGTCGCTAAGGGTATCCCATGGGAAGGTTGAACCACTCACCCTGTACACAACAAATAACTAGGGGAAGGTTGAACTACTCACCCTATGAATGTGTCTCAACAGGAGAAGGATGAACCACTCATCCTGCCTACATAGCAAACCACTAGGGGAAGGCTAAACCACTCACCCTATGGTTGCTCATCGCTCCAAGATGTACCCCCAAGCCCCCTGAGCTCCCAGAGCTCAATGTCCATATCATACAGGACCCTTAGGAGAGAGTCTCTCCACAACCCCTAGATGTTCTCAGAAAGTCACAAATTTGACCTTTCCTAGGGGCTTCGTCAAAATGTCGGCGACCTGCACATCAGTCCCAATGTGATGGAACCTTCTTGCTCCTCGATGTACCATATCCCAGATAAAGTGGTACATGATGTCTATATGCTTGGAGCGATCATAGAATACGGGATTCCTCAACAATTGAATCCCCCTCTGGTTGTCACAGAAGATCACGGTGGTATCTAGCATGTGTCCAAACATCTCAGTGAAGAGCTTCCTCAACCAGGCAGCTTCACACGATGACATACTCGTAGCTATGTATTCGGTCTCAACAGTGCTCAAAGCAACCGACTTGTGCTTCATGCTCATCTAGGATTTCGTAGCAGAACTCAAAGAGAACCAGCACCCAAAAGTGCTCTTGCGATCCTCCACACTGCCTGCCCTGTTAGCATTCGAATAATCATGCACCTTCACATTTTCGGCAGTGTATCTCAATCCATGAGAGATTGTGCCCCAAAGATATCTCAGAAGATTCTTGGCACCAATCTAGTGAGGCTCAACCATATATGAGCTCAACATGCTAACTGCAAAACATATATCCGGATGGGAGTTCACCAACAACATCAATGCTAGAATGAGTTTATGAAACTCAGAGGCATTTCCCAAATCAGGACCGACATCACTACCACATAACTTCTGAAAATTAAGCTCCATCGAGGTAGTCATGGGCTTGCAGTTTACCATTCCAAATCCAGAATCCAACTCCCTCTTACTTTTGCAAATGAGAGGGTCTACACCTGTCAGAAAAAGGTCTTCCTCATAAGGTACCAGTATGAGAGGTCTATCATCCACAACCTTCAAGCAATGGTTTGGATCGGCATCACTCCTAGTGAATCTTAGCTTCATCAGATAGTTGTCAATCCTATCATACCAAGCTCGAAGTGCTTGCTTCAAGCCATAGAGGGCTTTCTTCCACCTGCATACATGAGATTCTCGATCATGCATCTCAAACGCCTCGGGTTGTTCCAAATTTGTGGACTTGCTACATGAGGGGAATGGCCCCCTTTTAAGATTTTCTTTCGGTACATCTCAGACATGTACCTTCATGCTCTTCTTGAATTTAGGCATCCCTGTCACCATCTGACTCACATCGGATAGGGCCCCATAATAAGCAGACCTTCGGTGCTAGATGTGTCAACTAACATGGTCCCCAATGGACTTCCTGCAACTTGATACAAATTGCCAACATTGAACCCACAAATAAAAGCATCTTTGAAAATTCCATTTTCAAACACATACCTTTCCATCGATGAATGCCACCTTGAAATCTTTGACTTTCATTGCTGAAATGGACACCAGGTTCTTCTTGAGATCAGGTACATAAAGAACTTCTTATCAATGAATTGTGTTACCCTCATTTAATTGAGGGGTAACATTCCCCGCACCCTTTCCGAGATAGGTGGCATTGACTCGAAGTATAATTCCCATGATTGTTTCGATCTCTACCAAATTAGAGAGAGCTTCCTTCTACCCAATGAAGTGCTTTGAAGCACTACAATCAATAAGCCAGATTCCCAAAGAGTCTGGAGAAGAAGTAGTGGAGAGAGCTAATATAAGATAATACTCCTTTAACTAATTAGAAACAACATTTGATTCTTCATACCTGGAGTTCCTTGCTTTCTTTGAAGAGTCGGCCATTTCCTTGATGTCCTACATTACCTATCATTCCTCCGCTCATTGAAGATGTCCCTGGAATGATTGTTATTATCATCAAGTGATGCGTCCCTTCTATTCAGACACTCCCTCGCATAATGGCCAATCTTATTGCAAGCAAGGCATCTGCCTTCCACCCTTAGATTCGAATTTCCCATTGAAGTGATCTTTAGGTAGGCCATCAGATGCTTCCGCTGCGCCATTGTGATGATCTTCTTTGATTCGACTTCATTCTTGGTGAATTTGAAGAGGGATGAGGAACCCATTGAGCATTTTTGTCCTTTCCAACTATCTTTGGTGATTGCTCTTTCTCTCTTGCTTGGGTTTTGTCTTCACTTCAGCTTTGATACTATGTTAAGTTTAGGTATGTTCTATGCTTAGAGCAAATTTACTTCAATTTTCCATGTTAGCTTAATATCAATTCCAGATTAGTAATCACATTTAACAAGATAGTAAAATGCAGATAGAACATAAACATAAATTGCAGAAAACAAGCCAAGACAAGAGGACACAAGATGTCATAGTTGATAGAATGGTCTCTGTTGTTGTACTTAGAACTTGGTCCATCACAAGTCTAGGGTTTGTCATTAGTTTTTATTGTATATATATCTTTAGGTCAGTTTTGGATATAGTCTTGCATAGAGTCCAGGCCTATATCAAGAGTGGGAGTCTTTGTCTACTACTGCAACAAGTCAACAACAAAAGTGACAAGCACACTTTAGGTACACATTGTAATTTTAATTTGTATTTATTCATTATTATGCACTTACATGTGTTTTGCAAGCAGAGGTAAGTTGAAGTGTATTTTGTTTTGTTTTGGGATTAGTTTCATTGGGCAAATTTTGCATGCAGGTAGAATAAGATTCAAGTACACAACTTCGAGCAAGAATTCAAGAGCAGAAAATATCAAATCAAAGGAAGCATTGTAGCAAGACATCCTTTGAAGACATGATAGCCATCCGTATATTGTGAAGAAGTGTTAAGGCCAAGAGTTGTCATTGGAAGAGTCATTATTGTAAAAGAGTCAATTTGCCTAGAGTCGAAAAGGTATAATTGGGAGGTATAGGAGTCTTTGTAGCCTACACAAAATAAATACTGCAGAAACTAAAATACTGCACTGGAGAGAAATAAACACACACATTTACACAGTTGTTTTTGGACAATGTCCTCGGAAAAACCGAACTTGGGAAAACTGGTGCAGCAGCTGAGGGTTTTATTATTATGCAATAGTTTCTGAGTACAAATCGTTAGATGCCCAAACTGGAAATCTGAAGACTGATACAGAGAATGAATTGGCAAAGAGTTAGTGAGAAAAATCTCACACTATTTCTAGAGATCCAACACTGATCAGGCTATGGAAGGTTAGCCCCACGTTGCCTCTGCGCAGCGTTTGCATCATCCTACGCAGATCTACATCACAATCTTTGGGTTCTGCATCACCTCCTCCTCTGATCTCCTGCTGTCTGTAAATTCGACCCTTTGGCTCTTTGGTCTCACACCCTGATTTCTGACACTAGATCTTGAATCTCCCAGCGCAATTTCGAACTCCCTCTGAAGCTCTGTGTTGCCTTTGTGTGGCACCGCGCTGCCTCTCTGAATCTCTCTATGCCTCCTCTGCCTCGTACTCTTCGAATCTGGAAAACTCTCCTCCGGACTAATATCCCTTCCCCTCATTGCAATAAGATCACTTGATCTTACTCAGGCAACTCAATGTTGCTACTCTTGAGAAATTCAATCTCTTGATCTCTCTCTCCAAGTGCCCATCAAGCTCCTTCTTATAATCTCGTTGGAGCATAAACAACCAAGATTAAAATATAATCAAAGGCTAAGACTAACTGGGAGTTGATCCTCGTCTTCTTCTAGAAGCTTCACACCATATTTAATTAATATGCTTTAATTAACCAGATTTCTTAAGTTTAGAGTCTAGACTTAGGGAACCATTTAAAAAAGTTAATTATTTTAATTAAATCATTTCTAGGTGGAATTTTCTCAAACAATTTTTGGGTATTGGAGAATGCATGTGTCTTAGCCTCTCTGCAAAATCTTGAGGCTAGAGCACATCCGATGCTACAGAAATCAACACTTCCTCTTAGCGAGGAATGTGCTCTAGTGCTGCAACCCACTGAAGTATCACTCTATCTCTGCACCATCTCCTGCTGCGCTGCTGATGTCTGGCTGCTGCTGCCGACCAACCATTGCGCAACTCTGATTGCTGCATCTGTGTTGTTGCTGGCAACAATGCAACCCTCTCCAACTGCTATTGCTGCAATTGAAACAACTGCAATGGAAAAGAATCCAAAATACTGAACCAACTGTGGTTGGTATGATGGATATGTTGTCCGAGTTTTGACTGCTGCTAGCCTCTGCATTGACACTGAGCCCTCTACACTGCTGTTGGCTCTGCACTGTGCCATTTGCATTACTATCAACTCTGCTTTGCGCTGCTCAGCCTGAGACCGCTACTAGCTACTGCATCTGTCACTCTGGCACCTGACTGCACCAACTGTCACTGGTCCATCCTGCTACTATTTGTCTTGGGCTGCTATAGCAAGGTACTCATTCATGAGGTTGACCTCCTCAAGAATCCTGCCCATCCTGTGGCTCTCTAGGGCTACAACTTAGATCACCCCACCTCAGTCTTGGAGGTAGCTCGACGATCATGGCAAACTCTTCCTCCAATCTGGAGGACAGCCTGTCGATATCAGCGGATGCAGCTTGTTGATCTCGCTTCTGCTCTTTGTCCTTCTTTCTGAGAGGGCATTAAGTGGTGTAGTGGCCCAACTCACCACACCTAAAGCACTTGATCTTCGAAATGTCCTTCTTTCTTCTACACTGCTCTTGCTGCCCCTTTGGTGCAAGGGTGTTAAGTTTAGGTATGTTCTATGCTAGAGCAATTTATTTAATTCTTCACAGTTAGCAATCACATCAGCATTAAGATAAACTGCAGATAGAACACAAATATAAATCGCAGAAGACAAGCCAAGACAAGAGGACACAAAGAACAAGAAAACGCAGAAGAGACGGCGGAGCCAGGGACAAACCCCACAATGTGTGGGGAAACCCTTTGATCAAATCTTCTTTTATCTTCAAAGTTCAGCAGAGAAAGAGAGAGAGAGAGAGTACATTTACAATAGAAATCAACACTTTGACTTATCTAGATCTAGCATAGATCATTTCGTATAATGATGAGATCAGTTGAAGACATTCTACTTCAACTGATTCTCAAGGTGACTCCTTCACCTATCATCGTGCTGCATCTCGTTCATTTGCTGCACCTGACCGTGTAACACCATCATGCTGTATCATCATGCTGCTCATGATTATTGTGCTGCCCACACATCATGTTGTCCATGACCTCATACATCATGCTGCCCATGTGTTGTGTTGCTTCTTGATGCTGCCAATTCATTATGTAGTGCTGCATCCAAGTATCACTGAGCTGTTCTCAACATCAAGTTGTCCATGATCATGTTGCCCATGCTCATGATCCTATCCATCATCATGCTGCTATACATATATATGATTAACGTGATCCTTGTCACTGTTCTTTGAAAGATGATGAGACTGCCATATGCCAAGGATCTCTGACCATCATTGAAATCTATTTCATTATCAGAGTTATGCCAGGACTTGAGACTTCTAACATAGTCTTCATTGAGCTGAGAGAATAGATCTATGATGTTGTTCATTGTGCTGCTACAGGTATGCCACCTTGTGTAACAGTGGCACCTTCATACTACAGGCCTCCCTTCTAACTGTGGCCAGATCTCTTTGACTCGCTGCGTATTTACCCTCATATATAAGGGCAATCTTAAACATGGACTACGTTCTGTGTATAAGCGTCCCTCATACCAGCGTATTGGAGATTCTATGACCAGCGTATAACAGGTATCCTTGCATGAACTGGACTGCATGTATCTTTTTTCGTGACTACAGTGCCATGTGTTGACTGCGGCTGCACCTCAGGACTGCGGCCTTCGTGACTGCAGCTCCATATGTTGACTGCGACTACACTCTATGCCTGTGGGCTGCAGCTTGACTGCGGCGTTTTATTGTTGCGGCTACCATCTATGTTACAGCGTGTTGTGTATACATATCTTCATGACCTGTGCATATATCGCTGCGTATGCTGTTTCAATGACCAACGTATTAAGCTTTATGTTACTGCGGCTAGGTGTCTTCCATGATCAACGTATATTTTGCCACCTGTGTGTATATATATTTCACACTGTAATTTATCATTTCCATGTGGTAATATGTTTATCCATGACCCGTGCATCCATTATATTAGGCCTGTCCTATCAGCGTATAAAGTCTTCACCATTTTCTGTTTATATGAGTCTTCATTGACTGCATTGATGGCTAGGGCATCATCAAACTAGGGCAGCGTATTCCTTTTGTGACTCTCCTTCTCAAAACCCAAGACGTGGAGAGGAGATCACATCAAGAATACACATCTAAAATGATAACAAATCCTCATCTATTTATACCAAAACGAGGATGATGAATAGACACGTCGGTTGGGCTTCTAGAGGCTACATAAGCGCTGGTCGGCTTGATAATAATTATATAAACAAAATAAATTCATATCTCCATAAATACTTATCGGAATCGGATGATCTTTGGATCAATCCTGCACCTCTCGACGAGAGGGATCCAATAAAAATATCAGCTACCATAAATAAGCCGACCCACATGGAGTTTGGCCCTGCTTGCCAATTTAACACTCCCTCTCAACTAGGGAGAACTCCATCCGGTGATCCATATGACCAACTGTACTATCTCGGCCACTAGTGCCTTGCACTGCTCTGCCTAGCTCTGCTCAGCTCTGCTTTGCTCAGCGCAGCTCTGCTAGCTCTGCTCTGCTCTGCTTAGCTTAGCTGGCTTTGCTTTGCTCTGCTCAGCTCAGTTCTGCTAGCTCTGCTCTGCTCTGCTCAGCTCAACTGGCTTTGCTCTGCTCTGCTCAGGTCAGTTCTGCTAGCTCTGCTCTGCTCCGCGCAGCTCAGCTGGCTTTGCTTTGCTCTGCTCAGCTCAGTTCTGCTAGCTTTGCTCTGCTGGCTCTGCTCTGCTTTGCTCATCTCTGCTAAACTATGAAGAAGAAGAAATGATCGAGGATGTATCATACTGACTCAAAGTCAGTCTCAGAGTATGTACCACTGGTCCCAGACCAATCTCAACCAACTCGAAGTCAGCGTCATAGTGAGTAAAACTCCACTGGTCCTAAACTAGTATCATCCTCCACTGACTCAAAGTCAGTCTCAGAGTGCATACCACTGGTCCCAAACCAATCTCAGCCGACCCAAAGTCAGCTTCATTGTAAGTACCACTCCTACCACTGGTCCCAGACCACTATCGCAATCTCAGAGAGTGTACCACTGGTCCCAGACTAGTCTCAACCGACCTGAAGTCAGCGTCATAGTATGTACCACTCTCACTGGTCCTAGACCAGTACTGCACTGACACAAAGTTAGTCTCGGAGTATGTACCACTGGTCCCACACCAGTCTCAACCAACCCGAAGTCAACGTCATAGTATGTACAACTCTCACTGGTCCCAAACCAGTACTGCACTGACACAAAATCAGTCTCGGAGTATGTACCACTGGTCCCAAACCAGTCTCAACCGACTCGAAGTCAGCGTCATAGTATGGTACAACTCCTACTACAATCACCATGGAGAACACATCAATCCAGGCCTCACAGGAGAACTAATCATCCTGTTACATAGGAGAGCGAATCATCCTATTCCACAAGAGAGCGAATCATCTTGTTCCACAAGAGAGCGAATCATATTGTTCTAGTGCGCACCAACCAGGGGAGGGTGAGTCACCCTATGGTCGTATGTTGCTCCAGTAATAATTGCAAGCCCTCAGAGCTCCTAGAGCTCAATGAATGCAACATGCACGACCCTTGTACAAGGGTTTCTTGCTGACTCCACGTCGTTTGGGAAAATCACAGATTAGATCTTTCCTCGGGGCTTTGACAAGGTGTATCAACATGTACATCATCTTAATGCGATGGAGCCTCCTTGCTCATCAACTTACCATATCCCAGATGATGTCTATTTGCTGGAGCAATCGACGAATACGAGATTCCTTAGTAATCGAATCCCACCTCTGGTTGTTACAGAGAATCACAGTGGTATTCATCATGTGTACAAACAGCTCACTGAAGAGCTTCAGCAACCAGACTGCCTCACAAAAGGCCATACTATCAGCAATGTATTCTACCTTGGTGGTGCTCAGAGTCACTGACTTTTGCTTCCTGCTCATCCAGGATATCGAGGCAGATTCCAAAGAGAAACAGCACTGAGAAGTGCTCTAGTGATCCTCCAGACTGCCTGCCCACTCATCATTCGAATAATCATGTGGTTTCATATTTCCGACAGTGTATTTCAATCCATGAGAGATTGTGTCCTGAAGATATCTCAGAAGATTCTTGGCACCAATCCAGTGAGGCTCAACCAAATATAAGCTCACCATGCTAACTGCAACACATATTTCCGGACGGAGGTTCTTCAAGAACATCAACACGAATGAGTTTATGAAACTCAGAGGCATTTTGCAAATCAGGTCCGACATCACTACTATATAACTTCTTGAAAGTTAAGATCCTCGAGGTAGTCACAGGCTTGCAGCTTATCTTTCCACATTCAGAATCCAACTCCCTCTGTCTCCTATAAATGAGAGGGTCTGCACCTATCAGACATAAGTGCCGGTACGAGAGGTTTATCATCCACAACCTTCGAGTAATGGTTTGGATCGGTTTCACTCCTAGTGAATCTCAGCTGCATTAGACAGCTATCAATCCTCTCATACTACGTTCAAGGTGTCTTGCTTCAAGCCATAGAGGGCTTTCTTCCACCTGCACACATGAGATTCCTGTTCATGAATCTCAAACTGCACGAGTTGTTCCAAGCCTGTGGACCTGCTACATGAGGGGAATGGTCCCCTTATAATATTTTCCTTAGGTACATTTCAGACATGTACCTTCATGCTCCTTTTTGAATTCAGGCATCCTAGTCACCATCTGATTCATAGACCTCTGGTGCTGAGTCAATGGACATGGTCCCCAGTGGACTTCCTGCAACTTGATACAACCCTGAACTCAAAAACATCTTTGAAGGATCTATTTTCAAACACGTACCTTTCCATCGATATGTGCCATCATTTAACCTTCGATTTCCATTTTTGAGATGGACATCAGGTTCTTCTTGCAATCAGGTACATAAAAGAGATTCTAGGGTTCCTTGCTTTTGTGGAAGAGTCGACCATTTCCTTGATGACCTGCATTACCAGTCATTCCTTTGATCATTGAAGATGCCCTAGGAATGATTGTTATCTTCATCAAGAGATGTGTCTCTACCATTCGGACACTCCTTCGCATAACGGCCAAACTTATTTCAACAAGGCATCCGCCTTTCCTTCCACCCTTAGATCCGAACTTCCCAATGAAGTGATCTTTAGATGGGCCATCAAAAACTTCTGCTACGCCATCCTGATAGCATTCTCTGCTTCGACTTCACCCTAGGTGAATTATGAGGAACGCATTGATCCTTCTGTCTTGTCCCAACTGCCTTTGGTGATTGCTCTTTCATTCTTGCTTGGGCATTGTCTTCACCTCCGCTCTGATACCATGTTAAGTTTAGGTATGTTCTATGCTAGAGCAATTTATTTAAATCTTCACAGTTAGCAATCACATCAGCATTAAGATAAACTGCAGATAGAACACAAATATAAATCGCAGAAGACAAGCCAAGACAAGAGGACACAAGATTGGCGCGAGCCAGGGACAAACCCCACAATGTGTGGGGAAACCCTTTGATCAAATCTTCTTTTATCTTCAAAGTTCAGCAGAGAAAGAGAGAGAGAGAGAGTACATTTACAATAGAAATCAACACTTTGACTTATCTAGATCTAGCATAGATCATTTCGTATAATGATGAGATCAGTTGAAGACATTCTACTTCAACTGATTCTCAAGGTGACTCCTTCACCTATCATCGTGCTGCATCTCGTTCATTTGCTGCACCTGACCGTGTAACACCATCATGCTGTATCATCATGCTGCTCATGATCATTGTGCTGCCCACACATCATGTTGTCCATGACCTCATACATCATGCTGCCCATGTGTTGTGCTGCTTCTTGATGCTGCCAATTCATTATGTAGTGCTGCATCCAAGTATCACTGAGCTGTTCTCAACATCAAGTTGTCCATGATCATGCTGCCCATGCTCATGATCCTATCCATCATCATGCTGCTATACATATATATGATTAACGTGATCCTTGTCACTGTTCTTTGAAAGATGATGAGACTGCCATATGCCAAGGATCTCTGACCATCATTGAAATCTATTTCATTATCAGAGTTATGCCAGGACTTGAGACTTCTAACATAGTCTTCATTGAGCTGAGAGAATAGATCTATGATGTTGTTCATTGTGCTGCTACAGGTATGCCACCTTGTGTAACAGTGGCACCTTCATACTACAGGCCTCCCTTCTAACTGTGGCCAGATCTCTTTGACTCGCTGCGTATTTACCCTCATACATAAGGGCAATCTTAAACATGGACTACGTTCTGTGTATAAGCGTCCCTCATACTAGCGTATTGGAGATTCTATGACCAGCGTATAACAGGTATCCTTGCGTGAATTGGACTGCGTGTATCTTTTTTCGTGACTACAGTTCCATGTGTTGACTGCGGCTGCACCTCAGGACTGCCGCCTTCGTGACTGCAGCTCCATATGTTGACTGCGACTACACTCTATGCGTGCGGGCTGCTGCAGCTTGACTGCGGCCTTTTATTGTTGCGGCTACCATCTATGTTACAGCATGTTGTGTATACATATATTCATGACCAGTGCATATATTGCTGCGTATGCTGTTTCAATGACCAAAGTATTAAGCTTCATGTTACTGCGGCTAGGTGTCTTCCATGATCAACGTATATTTTGCCACCTGTGTGTATATATATTTCACATTGTAATTTATCATTTCCATGTGGTAATATGTTTATCCATGACCCGTGCATCCATTGTATTAGGCCTGTCCTATCAGCGTATAAAGTCTTCACCATTTTCTGTTTATATGAGTCTTCATTGACTGTGTTGATGGCTAGGGCATCATCAAACTAGGGCAGCGTATTCCTTTTGTGACTCTCCTTCTCAAAACCCAAGACGTGGAGAGGAGATCACATCAAGAATACACGTCCAAAATGATAACAAATCCTCATCTATTTATACCAAAACGAGGATGATGAATAGACACGTCGGTTGGGCTTCTAGAGCCTACATAAGCGCTTGTCGGCTTGATAATAATTATATAAACAAAATAAATTCATATCTCCATAAATACTTATCGGAATTGGATGATCTTTGGATCAATCCTACACCTCTCGACGAGAGGGATCCAATAAAAATATCAGCTGCCATAAATAAGCCGACCCACATGGAGTTTGGCCCTAGTTGCCAATTTAACAAAGGGCCACATCCTCCTCTTCCTTCACTTGCTTCGTCCCACTGCTGTTGTTGCTGCTGATGGTGGCCTTCACCACATCACGCCTCATCTCCTCCTCCTACAGATCAACCCACATATGTTCCCAATCCGATAGTTTTTCTCTGCCTAGGATAATCTGGATGAAAACTTGCCAATCTTCAAAAATGTTGTTCAATGCTAATCAAACAAACTCTATAGGTTGGAGCGCTGATTCTACTGAAGCCAGCTGATCTCGAACATCCTGAAGTCTAGTAAGGAAGGGGTCTACATGCTCCCACTTCTGCATTCTTTTGCACCTCAACTTCTCCTCCAAGTACATCTTTTCCTCCTCGGAAGATCCTTCGTATAGCGTAGCTAATGCTTCCCACATCTGTCGGGCAATATCCTTGCCAGCGATGTGAGATACCACATGATCTCGAACCCCATCGAGAATGAATCTCTTAGCTCTCGCCATCTCCTTGTACTTCTTGAGTGGATTTGCATCGGATGGTACAACTACCACACTCTCGACATAAGTTTTGAGTTCATGTTCATCTAGAAGGCAGGAAATCTTGGCCTTCCAGATCACATAGTTGGAGGCTCCATCCAACCGGTCTTGATCTCTCAATCCAGCTGATGCCATCTCTCTTGAAAAAGTCGAACTACTTCCTCTTCTCCTCTGCACAACTGCTGCCCAACTATTCGCACTCCCTTCTGGTGTGAGAAATCTTGCACACAACTACTGCTGCTCTGCTAGGAAAATTCGAACTTCTTGGCTATAAGTCCTATGAGGAAGAAATTCCCTCAGTATGTGCTCTCCTCTCCTTCTGACACTATTTTGCCAGTAATTGCTACAAAATATTTGCGTCCCAACAAATCTGCAAGGAAAATATGCGGCTGCCTTTTGCCTCTGGAGAGCTTTGATCTAGAAAATCAAATTTTTCTGCCGACTCACTTAGAGAAATCAATCTTTCCTCAAAACTTGACCTTCTTGGCCCAAGGATTGCGCTGCCTTTGGGGTTTCGAATTGTTGCCAAGGCAGGAATTTGAACCTCCTCCTTCCTTTCTACTCTTAGCTCTTCTACTTACGATCAGTGCTCTGATACCATGTGAAAAATCGGTGACCTGATTCCTACTGGAGCAAACTGATGATATTTCTCCTATTTGTTAAATTCTTTTAAACAAATTACTTGAAATTTTCTACAACCAATATTGAAATACATACATTGCAACCTTCACAAAATAAATATTGCGGAAACTAAAACACTGCACTGGAGAGAAATAAACACACATACATTTACACAGTTGTTTCTAGACAATGCCCCCGGAAAAACCCAACTTGGGAAAACCGATGCAACCACTGAGGGTTTTATTATTATGCAGTAGTTTCTGAGTACAAATTGTTAGATGCCCAAACTGGGAATCTAAAGACTGATACAAAGAATAAATTGGCAAAGAGTTATCTCACACTGTTTATGGAGATTCGACACTGATCAGGTTCTCGAAGGCTGGCCCCACGTTGCATTTGCATTAACCTACCTAGATTTGCATCACAATCTCTGGGGTCTGCGTCACCTCCTCCTCTGATCTCCTGCTATTTGGAAATTCGACCCTTTGGCCTTCCGGTCTCACACCCCAACTTTTGGCACTAGATCTCGACTCTCCCAGTTGAATTTCGAACTCCCTTTGAAGCTCTGTGCTACCTCTGCATGGCATTGCACTGCCTCTTTGAAGCTCTCTATGCCTCCTCTGCCCCATACTCTCAGGATCTGGAAAACTCTCCTTCGGACTACTATCCTTGCCCCTCATTGCAAGAAGATCACTCCATCTTACTTAGGCAACTCAATGCTGCTACTCTTGAGAAATTCGATCTCTTGATCTCTCTCATTCAATATGTTCTCCAAGTGCCCATCAAGGCCTTGCTATGTGACAACGCTGGTTGAAATGATGCTAGACAAATGGGTTACCAATCCGATTCTTCTTATGAGAAATCTTTCAAATTGAGAATGACCAAGTACAAATATGAACACCTCCCTAGTTAAGAGGGAGTGTTGTGAAATGTAACTAGGTTCGGTCTTCATAATGACATGTAATTATGATCTTTGTAAATAATAAAAAGAAGAGAATAAAATTATTTTTATAATGCCTTGCTTCATGGGTTTCATGAGCAAGAGATTTATTTTAGATGGCTCCCATTGAGGGCCTTAGGATTTGTCAGGGAGTCAATGTCATGTCAAATGTAATCTAGTAAAATAGCCCTCCAACGACAAGCACAAAGTGCTCTTCTTATGTCGGCCTCAAGATGAATGAAGGAACCCATGTCGGCTTACATATACAGATATACCACTATATATACCCATCTCGGCCTCAAGATGAATGAAGGAATCCATGTCGGCTTATATATACAGATATACCACTATATATACCCATCTCGGCTTATTCCACACTGAGGTGATTTCTCATCTATCTCTGAGTTTTTCGGATGGGTAAAAACAAAGAATTTCAGATCTCGAGCACAACGAAGACTTCAGATACCTCTGGGATTTCACAGAGTTCGATGTGAGAAAAAGGAGCTCGGCCGAAGGCACATGAATGGAGATTGGGTAGGGAATTCAAATCCCTCTTATGTTTAGATCACAGTGACAACAAGGAGTATTGAAGGGCCAACAAAATATTGTCTAGGATAGCACAATTCGGATCTCTCTAAAGCTCTGTACACAGTAGAAACAAGACATATTCGAAGTCCAGATGAGTTTATGAAGGAAGTTCAAGGGACAACGAGATGTTACCTATAGCAAAAAGTCTCCCTGTCTAGGTATCACATAAAGTGCAAAGAAGCAGCCTTGAAGACATGACAATTTGGTCTAACCATAGATCGTTGTTGATGACAGTAAGTAGGTCTCACGAGAAGAGATCTAGATGAGATCTTAGTGATGTTAATGTCTCAATGCTCAGAGGATCAAAGAGGAAGAGGAGTCAACAGGAAGAGAAGGCAGTCTAGAGGACTTGTGGCTTGGTCTTGGAGTAGCTAATAGGTCAAGGGTCTTGGTTTTGGTATTCGTCAATTGGAATCTCTATAAGAAGAATTTGTGCGGGTTTTCCTCTCAAAGAGTGAGAGGTTTTGGCCCTGGCTTATGGCCTACATGCTGTGTCTCTTGTTTATTTGTGTTCATGCATTGGTTACTATTTGATGAAGAAGAACACTAATAATCTAACATGAATAAGATCTAATCTAAACAAGTAAATAGCATTCACAAGCAGCCACTAATGGAAGAGAAATCACCTAATGCTAATGCCCTGGATTTCTCAACAATAATAACATCCCTTGGCGACAAGCCTACCACGATAGCTCAATAACATAAAAATAAGCCTCTCAAGTGGGTAGAATAATAAATGTAATGAGTTGTTTGGATATTGAGAAGGCCTGATGAAGTCCAAAGTGTGCCATGGTGAGAGAGTGGACTCTAAACACAATGGACAAGGTGTTAGCCCCACTTATTTCAAGCAAATCATTGTGATGCTCCCAAGTGGGTTTGGGGGCACAAGGACATACTCATGGGTCTCCAAGTGGATTGATAATGTCTGTAAATCATCTGTAAGGGCTAGGATGATGACATAAACCCTCCCTTTGTCTCCTGTAGTGAGACACATCCTCATATGGACCCCGAAACCTTTGCCAAGTGTGTGGTATGAATGTCGAGCCGGCTGGGCATGGTGGTCTAGGTGCATCATCCTCATCCAAAAGGTGGAACACGAGTAATCATTGAATGGTGTTGGGGATCTGTGAAGTATTCTCTTCTGTGGTATGGGTCCATGGCTCTCAACGCTCACCCTACAAGTGCCCCATGTGGCCCTCTGGAGGGCTTGGACCCTGTATAGGGAGACCAAACCCCAAATGGAGACCCACCTACAATTATGCACAAGATCCAATGCGTCCCATGCCCTCTAATACAACCAATCATTAGAGTAATCAAGTAAAAGAGCTTACAAATCATGGAATCAAGTGGGCAATTCATGGTGGCTTGCCATTTCATAGTGGGCTTTGGCATGTATAGGTGTTTCCAAGCTCAATAAGGGGGTTAACCAAGGACCCTATTAGGTGGTTTCAACCTTTAATGGGGGTGACGTGTCCAGGTTACATCCATCAGTGGGTAGGTGGCATGTGATATAATGGTGAGACAGAGTGGGGATCAGGGGAAGTCTCCAAGCCAAATGTCATGTTACAAGGGTAGCTATGATGAGGGAAGCCCACACTTGGGTATATGAGTGTAGGAGGGAGCAAATCGTGGTACATGAGTTACCTCGACATTTTTTTTTTCCACCCTTCTTCATATGCCTTTTGCCTTTGATTGATTTTTCTTCATAACTGCTTGGGGCTCTAGGGGATGAGAGCATGATGTGTAGAATATAACAGTAGATAGTAAGATACCCCCTTTTATGGTGGGACAACTCATTGTCCACTAGGAGTTGGGACAATCATGGGTTCTTTAATTTGGAGGGGGCTCATCTAGGGCCCATAGGAACCAGGGTGATTGCCATGAATGAGGGTGGAGCTCATGTTTGGCTTTTTCCCATGTGCTAAATTTTTATGTTTCGACCATCTTTTGCATTTTGTGGTACATTTCTCGATGTAAGTGGCCAAATTATGCCTTTTCCTTTTTTTTAGTTGCATCAACCTCCAGCCAGACCCATAGTGTGGACCAGGGGATGGAGAGGCTAACCCTATGTGGACCTTGTTACCCGCCATTTTGTGGGTGATATCACTACGAGAATATTTTTCTTCAAGATGGTACTCAGCTTGTAGCCAACAACCCCTTGTAGCTACCAACTAGATCATTGTGCCATTTCTCTGCCACCTGAGCCAGCCATGTGGTCCCTCACCCATCTATCATGATCGTATGTTTAGAGGTGGGCCTCCCAAACCTAAAGGTATGCCTTGTCATTTGGTAATTGAGTATTATAGTTTACTTATCATGGAAACTTTTGGTCATGGATTAATGGGGGGATTTGGCGAAAAGAATGAGTTAGGTCTGTGCTCTTCTCCCCTAGACCTCTTTTGGATGTTAACCTTGGACCCCAGTCCTGTGGGATCTCTTTTACTGACCTTTGGGCTTTAGGGATGGTACTACATGGGAAACCCTAATTTTGGTTTCGTGGTCCCGCTCCCTCATCCACTTATATTACTCCCCTTCTACTCATTTTAAGCATGTTACCCACCATTTTGTGGGTGACATCCCTGAGAGAATTTTTTTCTTCAAGATGGTCCTTAGCTGGCAGCCAACAACCCCTTGCAGCAACCAACTAGTTTGTTGTGCCATTTCTTTGCCACCTGAGCCAACTAAGTGGTCCCTCACCCATATGCCATGATCGTATGTTTGAAGGTGGGCATTCCGAACCTAAAGGTATGCCTTGTCATTTGGTAATTGAGTATTGTAGTTTGCTTGTCATGGACACTTCTAAGCATGGATTAATGGGGGGATTCAGCGGAAATAATGGGCTAGGTTTGTGCTCTTGTCCCATAGACCTCTTTTGGATGTTAACCTTGGACCTTAGTCCCGGGGATCTCTTTTACTTAACCTTGGGCTTTAGGGATGGTATTACATGGGAAACCCCGATTTGGGTTATGTGGTCCCGCTCCCTCATCCATATATATTACTCCCCTTCCGCTCATTATAACCCCATTCATCATTTCTCCCACTTGGGTCCACAATCTTCCAGTGGGTCCACATACAGTTAGATTTCCCCTTCCCCTTGCCTACACCTTGGGTCGGGTCTGGAATGATGCCCAGAGGTAGATTCAATTGAAAAGAAAAGTAAAAGCATAATTGGCCACATTCAATAGGAAGATGTACCACAAAATGCAAAAGTTGGCTAGGACAAACACATTTAGCACGTGGGCAAAAGCCAATACATGAGTTGTACCCAATCATCATGGCCATCACTTTGGTTCGTATAGGCCCTAGATGAGCCTCCTTTGTCATTTAGGAACCCATGATTGCCCCAACCCATGGTGGGCAATGAACCTTCCTCACACATCATGGTCTTACCCCCGGAGCCCCGAGCAGTCAATTAAAGAAAAATCATAAAAGGCAAAAGACATATAAAGAAGGGTGGAAAAATCAAGGCCGTTGCAACGCATGTACCACGATTGCTCCCTTATACATTATATACTCAAGTGTGGGCTTCCCTTTTACTAGTTACACTTGTACCCCAGCATGTGGCCTAGGGCTGCCCCTTTTCATTCCCTACTCCATTCATCTTTTTATCACATACCACCACTTTTTAAAGGATGTACCTTGGACATACTATGCCCTTTAGAAATAAAATCCACCTAATAGGATACTTGGTTAACCCCACTTGTAGCTTGGAGACATTAGCACATTCTAAAGCCCATTATGGAAGGGCATGCCATTATGAAGTCCCCACTTGTTGTCCATGGTTTGTAAGCTCTTTTACTCGATTTCTTTGATGACTACTTGTATTGGAAGGCTAGGGGACACATTGGATCTTATTCAGGATTGCAGGTGGTCTCCATCTTGTGTTTGGTTTCCCTATACGAGGTCCTAACCCTCCAGAGGACTACATTGGCGAATGTAGGGTGTGTGTTGAGACCCATGGGCCTCCACAACAGTAGACAACACTCCATGGATCCCGAAAGATGTTCAGATATTGCTCGAGATTCACCTATTGGACGAGGAAGATGCACCTAGTTCATTTTTGCTTAGACAGCCCCACAGTTGTACCATGCACTTGGCAGATGACCCAGGACTTGTATGCTAATGTGTTATCACTTACACCATCATCTGAGCCCTTACAGATGGTCTATAGGCATCTTCGACTTACTTGGAGACCCATGAGGTCACTTGTGTGCCATTGCACCCATTGGGAGCACCACAGGTTTATTATGTGGAGAACAAGGGGTCAACCCCTTGTCCATCACTTTTGGAAGTCCTATTCATCATTATGGCACTTATGGACTTCATCAGGCTTGTTCGACCTCTTGAGAGGCTTGTTATTTTGTTTATGCGCTAATTTGGTGGGGTTGTCACCAAAAGGTAGTTATTTGCACATTATTTTTATGTTAGGGGCTAATGTAGGCTCAAATAGCTAAATCAAATTCATTAGGAGTGTATAAATACAAATGATGAGAGTTATTTCTCATCTTCACTTGGTTTGGACTTGTATCGCTCATGAGATTTTTGCTATTCCTTCTTGGTGGACGAAATTTTGGAGCGTGGATGAATTTTGATGTATGGATTGTCTTTTCTTACCTTGGAGCTTCATGATTGGCAAGTTTATTGGTGGTTGGATATATTCTCTTACATGTAAGTGCAAATTTAATGCTATTTATTCTTTTACTTTGTCACATGCATTAATGATGAGATTTTTGCTATACTAGGGCTACTTGCTGCATGCCTTTATTGCGAAGTTGTGGAATTATGTTTCTATATAGCATATCTCTATGTATGGGCCATGTATGCTGAATGAATTCTCCTACGGATAATTCTATGGTTGAATTTATCTTGACAAGCCACCTTACTTTGCAAAACAAAGTGTAAACGCTTTTAAGGTCACTCTCCTTTGCCCTAATAACAAGTGGAGTTGATCTTAGAGCCTCTTTGACCTAGAAACGACATCCATTTTCATATTCGTCTTGACTCCAATCTACCCAAAGGATTAGGCACTGGTCTACCATGAGGTGATCACTTAAAGAATTATTTTTCTTCACCTGTCCTCCTTTATTCTAGGTCTAGTGGTAGCCACATCAGGGATCCTAGGGCATCATTTTCCCTACAAAATACCCATAGAAAAACTTCGATCTCTTGGCCTCTACTACGCTAGTGTCTCTCGTAGGCCTTCTCCAAATTTGAGGGAATTTCGACGGTGGGGTTGTGAGACATTCCAAGCCCTAGCCTCGAGATTGGTTTTTGCCCTAAGTTTCCCTAAGCTAGTTCCTCATAGGGATCATTTTGCACCTTTGAGTGAAAATCACTTCCTTGATCCCCTTCTCCTCCTTGTTTAGGTCAAATCTATCATTGGTTGCTAGACTCCTTCCTCTTGACCTAACCTGGGTCCACTTGGTCTTGTGTGGTCCCATACCTTTAAAAGGTCAACTCTTCAAAAAACCACTTGGGAAACCAAGTTCAACAAGGATTTTAGGGTTTTGGAAGCTCCTTTACAATTCACATTCCTTAAACCTAGCCCTTAAATCCTAATCCCTTTCTCCTAGACAACCTTTTACCTTGCTTAAGAAGCAAGCAAGTCTCATTCTTGAGCCTCACCTAGGAAAGGGTCTCCAAGATCACTTCACGCCCATCTTAGTTGATCTATCCTTCATAAGTGGTTCTCTATACAACGGGTCTCCTCCTATCAGTGGAAGTCCTAAAGAGTAGGAAGCTTTAATTGTGGTGACAATGGGCTTTAGCTTCATTTTTGCTCTTGACCTAACAAGGTGCACCTCTAGGACCCCTACTAATTTGAGCGGTAACAAACCCCATTTATCATTCCTCTCACTCGGGTTAACATTCCTCCACTAGGTCCACAAAGGGTTAGCCTTCCCCTCCCCTTTGCCCACACCCTGGGTCGGGATTGGAATGATACTCAGGGGTTGATGCAGCTAAAAAGAAAAGAAAAAGCATAATTGGACATATTCAACAGGAAAATGTTCCACCAAATGCAAAAGATGGACGAGACAAACAAATTTAGCATGTGGGCAAAAGCCAATGCAATGCATGAATTCTACCCATTCCCATGGCCATCACCCTGGTTCTTATAGGCCCTAGATGAGCCTCCTCTATCATTCAGGGACCCATGATTGTCCCAACCCCTGGTGGGCAATGAACCGCCCCACCTCAAAGGGGATATCCACTGCTATACTTTACACTTCATGCTCTCGTTCCTTGAGCCCCTGGCAATTAACCAAAGAAAAATTATAAAAAGGCAAAAATCATATGAAAAAGGGTGGAAAAATCAAGGGTGGGGCAACTCATGTACCATGACTGCTCCCTCCTATACATTATTTACCCAAGTGTGGGCTTCTCTTTATTAGCTACCCTTGTACCTTGACATGTGACCCAGGATTGGGCCTTTCATCCCCTACTTCGTTCCATCACTTTATCACATGCCACCACCAATTGAAGGATGTACCAAGGACATACTACCCCATTTAAAAGTAGAAACCACCTAATAGGGTACTTGGTTAACCCCCCTTGGAGCTTGGAGACATTAGCACATGCCAAAGCCCACTATGGAAGGACATACCATTATGAACTGCCCCCCTATTGTCCATTATTTGTAACTCTTTGACTTGATTTCTTTAATGACTTGGTGTACTGTAAGGCAAAGGGACGCATTGGATCTTATGTAGGATTGCAGATGGGCTCCATCTTGGGTTTGGTCTCCCTATACAGGTTTCTAACCCTCTAGAGTCTAGAGGGCTACATTGGCATATGTAGGGTGTGTGTAGAGAGCCATGGGCCTCCATAGCAGCAGACAACATTCCACGGATCTCCAAAGTCATTCAGATCTTGCTTGTAGTTCACCTATTGGATGAGGAAGATGCACTTAGTTCACCATGTTCAACCGACCTCACAGTTACATCATGCACTTGGCAGATGACCCAAGACCTGTATGATGATGTGGATCACTTATACCATCATCTGAGCCCTTGCAGATGGTCTACAAGCATCTTCAATCTGTTTGGAGATCCATGAGGACACTTGTGTGCCCCCACCACAGGTTTACTACTTGGAGAACAAGGGGCCACCCACTTGTCCATTGCTTTTGGGAGTCTTGTTTCACATTATCGCACCTATGGACTTCATTAGACCTCCTCCAAGGTCCAACGACATGCGTTATTGATCATTTTACCTCTTGAGAGGCTTATTCTTTTGATTTTGAGCTAGTTTGGTGGGCTTGTCACCAAAAGTTAGTTATCTTGTACATTATTTTATTTTAGGGGCTCAGTTAGGCCTCATTAGGCAAATCGAATTCATTTGGACATGTATAAATACATGTGATTTCATTTTAGCATCATCACTTGGTTTGGACTTGTATCTCTTAAGAGATTTTTGCTATCCTTCTTGGTGGACAAAATTTTGGAGCATGGAATGAATTTTGATGTTTGGATCATTTTCTCTTGTCTTGGAGCTTCTTGATTGGCAAAATTTTGATGGTTGGATATACTCTTATACATGTAAATGCAATTTAATGCTATTCTTTATGTCTATTTGTGTCACATACATTGTTGCTAGGATTTCACTATACTAGGGCTAATTTACTTCATCTATTTAAGCAAACTTTTGGAAATTTGTTTCTAGATAGTGTTGCTTCATGTATGGGCCATGTTTAATGAATGAATATTCCTAGGGATGTTTCATGGTTGAAATCCATCTTGACAAGTCATCTGTTTTGCAAAACGATGTGTAAAGTCTTTGAAGCTGCTTTTCTTCTACCCTAATATTAAACGAAGTTGTCTTTAAGGCCTCCTTGACCTAGAAAATCAAATCCAAATTCATAATCATTCTTGACTCCAATCTCCCCAAAGGATTAGGCACTGGTCCACCATAGGTGATGACCCTAAAACCCTATACTTTTCCTTTCTTTCTCTCTTTTCTAGGTCTATCCCCATTCGGTCACCTAGGGCATCAAGTTCCTTGCAAGCCACCCATCAAAAAATTTCGATATCTTGGCTCCTATTGCGCTGGTGTGTCTCCTAGGTGTCCTCCAATTTTGAAAAGTTTCCGACAGTGGGATCTTGAGATATCTTAAGTCCTAGCCTCGAGATTGAATATTGCCCTTGGTTTCCTTACGTTAGTAACCTCATTGGGATCATCATATTGCCTTTATTAGAAATTCTTTCTTTGATCCCTTTCTCTTCCATAGTTGGGTCAAGTACATCATTGGTTGCCAAATCCCATTACCTTGACCTATCCAAGGTTCCACTTGGTCTCGTGTGGTCTCATTTCCTATCAAAATTGATCCTTCAAAAATCACTTGGGAAACCAAGTTCCATAAGGATTTTAGGATTATGAAGCTACTTTACAAGTCATATTCCTTAAGCCTAGCCCTCAAATCCTCATCAACCCCTCCTAGAGAAACATACACCTTGCTTAAAAAGCAAGTGAGCCCTAATTTCCAATTTCTCCTTAGAAAGGGTTATTGGAATCACCTCCTATCCATTTCATTGATCTATCCTTCATAGGTGATTCTCTATATGTACCAAGTCTCCTCCTATCGGTGAAAATCCGCAAAGAGTAGGGAGCTTTAGCTGTGGTGATGATCCGAATTGGATCCTAAACACTCTCTAAGTTTTCATGACTGTTTCAAATTATGCCAAAAGATTCAAGTCTTAGAAAAATCAAAGCTATCAGAAGGAATCCTCATAACAGTTGCAGTTGTGGCCAAAGCAGAGCAACGAGGACCCTCGGTCAAGCACAGACCATTGGCCCATGGTAACGCGCGCTGACGCAAACTAGCAAAACCGGAGGCTAAATCAAGAAACGGGGGTGGAAAGCGCTAATCGCGTATCACAGGGCGTCCCCCTCAGTGAAGGAAAGCCCCGAAGCGCCGGGACCCGAAGTCGCTATAAAATTCGGAAAAAGTAACGCATTATGTTCTGTAGCGCAAGATTCCACAAACCGACAGGATGTTGGATGGCCTCAAGGCGGTAAGTAGTTTTGACCGAGTCTCGTCCGATGCTACACATCGAGTGACACGCGTCCGACGGATAAGAGAGAAAACCGTCTGCATCGGATGGGTAAACATCGTGCAACTTGTCCGCCCGATATGAAGGACAACTGTGGTATCTGGGGGGCCTAGATCAACGACAGAGATGTGTCCCGATGACTGACCGGATTTGACAAGTCAAAAAGCAAGATGACAGGGGATTTGAAGTCCGACGTGGATGATGAGTTGGCAAACGATTCATGTTTTGCGGGCGATCTTGAAGCAAATGGAATTAACGGCCATTCAAAAATGATTCAAGGAATCTGACACCCAGTTCATTAGGAAACAGGTGGCCACCTCCCTGCGAAGCATTACCCAGTGATGATGACGTAGAGCAGAGGAATTTGAACAGACAGAGTTAAGGAAACCAGAAGGCCGGGAATCAGAAACAAACAGTCAAAAGAACAGACTGGCTTTAAAGCCATGACCTGACAGAAGCAGAAGAACAACACAAGAAGGTAGATAGCTAAGAATAGGAAATAGAGGGTAGAAGCCGAGCTGACCTGAAGGCAACATGGAGCCAGACAGAGCCAGAAAGAGTCAAAGAGTCTGTGTACTCCATAGAAGGCTTGAGAGGTTCAAGCAAACTCCTCGGCATAGGCTTGTCATACTATTGTGATCATCAGAGGTCGAATTTCAGTAAGGAGAGTCTGTGCACTCCATTCCTACTGACTTTTATCTGTTTAGTGAGACTCGAATTGAGCTCACTATTGTAAAAACCCTGCTTGAAAACATAATAGAGAGGCCACCACTGAGTGCTGGACCAGGAGACATAGCCCAGGAGCATTGGGTGAACTCCTTATTAAACTTGTTGTCTTACATGTTTTCTTGTTATGTTTTCTCTAACTGCCTTAGTGTTTGTGTATTTTGCAATCTTATCGATCCATTGCATAAAGTAACATAGGCACATCTATGCACATGTGTCTGTAATACCTTTAATTCTTTGTCCTGGATAAATTCCAGATCAAGTGGTATCATAGCTCTAGGTTACTAAGGTTAGACAAGTTTGTGCTGGATTTTGTTGTTGAATGCTAACTAGATCAAAGCTTAAATTAGGAGAAGGAGAGTTGGCTGAAACTAACCTGGAAATTGGAAGAGTCTATCCTAAGAGGAAAATGTCAGAAGAAAATCCCCTGGAATCAGACCCTCAGTTCATGGATAGTTTTATGACCATGAGATCCATGGTGGAGGAAATGTATAGGGAATTTAAGAATCTTTCCTCCATGACCACTCTAAAGGCAAAGGGAAAGAAGAAAAATTTCTCACACCCCCTAATAGCCCTGAAAATAAAAAAAAGACATCTTTGATTAAATTAGATGTTAAATTTGATTTACCAATATATGATGGAGAGTTGAATGCAGAGACGCTGGATAATTGGATCAAACAGATTGATGTTTATTGTAGAGTGTAGAGCATTGATTCAGACAAGAGTAAGATTCAGTTGGCCAGCCTATGCCTTGGAGGCACTGTGTTGGTATGGTGGGAAGGCAGGACACAAGCTAACATGAAGAAACATGGTAAGATTCTTTTTCTCTGGAGTGAATTTGTTTCTACAATTAAAAAGCAATTCTATCCACTAGCCTACATGCAGCAAGCCATGATGAGCTGGCAAACTCTTCGGCAACTAAAAGGGCAAAGTGTACAAGGTTGCACCCAAGAATTTAGGAAAAGAGCTTTGATTCTAGGAATTTCTTTAGACTCACCTGAGACTCTGTTGAAATATATAGGTGGTTTACACAGCTACATAAGGCACACTATCCTTATGTTTAATCCCACTAGCATAAATGAGGTACCCGTTCAGGCTACGCATCTAGAAGCTAGAGGTAAGAATGGGAACCCAGAGGTTGGGGGATCATCCAAACCCACTGCAAGCAAAAATAAGGAGAAAAGAAAACAAAAATGGAAAGAGAGGAAGACAAACACTGTACAGAAAAGCAAGTCTTCATGCACTCACTATAAGAAGGATGGGCATGATGATGAACACTGCTGGATTCTGCATCCGGAGCTGAAACCTAAGAAGTTTGAGGGCAAGAAGAAGAAAACTGCTGTAGCTCTTCAAAAGGATTTGGGGTCAGACTCAGGAGATGAAGCAACAATCGCAGCCACAGGTATAAAAGGTAAAAATTCTGAAGCATCTACTAGTAATTCTGCACAATCTACTGATAGTGAAGAAAATGAGAGAAAAAGACATGAGCTTTTTCATATTCGAGTTATTTCCAATCATCAAAAGATTGATACTTTGTTTGATAGTGGCTCACAAGTAAATTTAATTTCTGAAGCAATTGTAAAGAAGTTGGGATTACTAACCACACCCACAATAAACCAATTCAATTAGTTGTTATGTGAAAAACAAACTACAGGACAATGACGAGTAACTAAGTTTTTTTGGGTCAGCAATTGTAGATGAGGTTGAGTTAGATATGTTCCTTAGATATATGTGGGATTGTTTTAGAAGTCCTACTTGTATGATAAAAAAGCTATTTCTATAGAGCTGAGAACAATATCTACTCGTAAAAGATGGAATCGAATATATTGTAAGAGCTCATAGCTCAAGAATAATTATACTCTCATAAACTTAGGGCAGATGAAACGAATTGTAAATTCATGCAAACAATTTTTACTGATGGTTGTAAAAGAAAAGAAACCTGATAAAACCAATGTATTTGAGGGTTGTGATGCTAAACAGCAAGCTGATTTAGAAAAAGTTGTTTCAGAATATAATATATTGTTTCGAAAACCTAAAGGTCTGCTGCCCAAAAAGGAAAAAGTGCATGATATTAGTTTGCAGCAAGATGCTCCATTGCCTAACATTAGAATGTACTGGTTGTCCGCTTTAGAGAATGCCGAAATCAAGAAGCAGGTACAGGAGTTGCTCGAGAAGGGGTTCATCAGACCTAGCACATCATCATGTGGGTCTCCAATTGTTTTGGTGAGAAAGAAAGATGGCTCATGGAGAATGTGCATTGATTACTGAGCACTGAATAAGATAACGATAAAAAATCGTTATCTTGTTCCTCGCATAGATGATCTATTAGATCAGTTGAAAGAAGCTGTTTATTTTTCAAAGTTAGACTTGCATAGTGGCTATCATCAGGTTAGAGTTGCAGAGCAAGATGCATGGAAGACTGCTTTCAAAACAAAGCAGGGATTGTATGTGTGGCTGGTTATGCCTTTTGGCTTAACTAATGCTCCTGCTACTTTCATGAGAGTAATGAATGATGTACTCAGATTTTTTCTTGATGATTTTGTTATTGTATATCTGGATGACATTCTTATATTCAACAAAACGTGGGAAGAACATTTAAAGCATGTTAAGCAGACTCTAGATGTTTTTGAAAAAGAGAAAATCTTTATGTTAAACTCTCAAAATGTGAATTTGGCAAAACATCTTTGAATTATTTGGGACATATAGTAGGGGGTGGTGAATTGAAGATAGATCCCTCTAAGGTTGCAGTCATTGTAAACTGGCTTAAACCCAAATCTGCTACAAAAGTTAAAAGCTTCTTAGGAGCAACACAATATTGGAGAAAGTTTATTTCTAACTTTTCCTTAATTGCAGCTCCCTTACATGCTTTAACAGGATTGAACAAGGTGTTTTAGTGGGGAGGCAAACAACAGAAAGCCTTCGACACCTTGAAAGAAAAGATTAGTACAACAGCAGTACTAGCACTACCCAATCTTCAAAGACCATTTGAGATTAAAACAGATGCCAGTGACTATGCCATGGAAGCAGTGTTGATGCAACATGGTAAACCCATATGTTATCATTCTGAGACATTTAATTCTGCAGTAGTTAACTATCCCACATATGATAAAAGATTGTATGCATTAGTACAGAGTGTGAAAAAGTGGAAACATTAGTTAATGGGCAAAGAGACAGTTATACATACTGATCATCAACCACTTCAATATCTACACTCCCAAACTAAGTTGCAACTATCGCCTTGTCTGTCGGTCTAGGCACCACTTCCCAAACATCGTTCTACATCATTGAGGTGTACTCAACCATTGCATCTTGCCACACCTATTGCTGTGCGACGTTCTGATAGTTGGAAGGCTCACTATCCATGATTTGACTGTTGATTCCCAAACTAAGTTGCAACTATCGCCTTGTCTGTCGGTCTAGGCACCACCTCCCAAACATCGTTCTACATCATTGAGGTGTACTCAACCATTGCATCTTGCCACACCTGTTGCTGTGCGACCTTTTGATAGTTGGAAGGCTCACTATCCATGATTTGACTGTTGATTTGGGGTAGCATCGGATGTGCTCTAGCCACGAAATTTGGTGGAGAGGTTGGGGCGCATGAGATCTCCAATACCCAGAAAGGGTTTGGGCAGATTCTAAACAGATTAGGAGATATTAAAATAATTAATATTTTTAATGTAGTCCTTAAGTCTAAACTTAGGGAAAATAAAATATTAATGTTTATTAATATGAATCTGTGTTAGAAGGGTCCAAAAGACATGGATCAAGCTAGATCTAATCTTAGTCGTTGATTAGGGACATAATCTCGACCGTTGATATGTTAATAGGAAAAGTATAAGAGAAGGCTTGAGGGTCACTTGGAGAACACACCAGATGATCACTCATTCTATTTTCTAGAGCGAGGTTTGCTAAGAGAAATAGAATCAGTGATCGGGAGAGCAGCTGAGGGGCATTGAGTACAGAGAAACAGAGAAGGCAAAGATTGTGCCGGGAGAGCAGCGCAGTAGCCAAGGAGGGTGACACGGAGCCAGCAAGGGCTCACGCAGAGGTAGCCAAGTGCTGCGCAGAGCACCAGAGGGGCCAGCGCAACTGACACAGAGGCTCCCATAGCTGACGTAGGGCCTCCTGGGGCTGACGTAGGGCCAGCGTGAGACAGAGAGGGGCTGACGTAGTCCAGTTTGGGCAGACGTAGGGCCAGCGTGAGACAGAGAGGGGCTGACGTAATCCAGTTTGGGCAGACGCTGGGGTTGCAGAGCAGTTTTGTGCTAAGGAGTTGCCAGAAGGATTTTCCGGGGTTTCAACCAGGAGATTTCTCTCAAACTGTGAGGTATAGCTGCTAAGGAAATTCTCTGTTGGGTAGGCTAGTCTCGGCACCCAAATTGTACTCTGATATTGCTTAATAAGAAAACCCTCAGATAGCTGCACAGATTTTCCCGCATTGGGTTTTTTCGGGGACATTGGTCCAAAAATAATGGTGTCATGTGGTGTGTTTGTTCTTGTTTCTTTTAGTCGCTGATTTGTAATATGTTGAGCATGCACTGGCGTTTTTTTTAGTATTTACTTTGTAAATAACTTGTTAAAGAAAAATAACAAGTAGGTAGCAATAAATAAGAAAATGGGCATGAAGGGTTTCTAAACTAAGTAAACTTAGAAACTTCAACATGGCATCAGAGCGTGATTGTAGATCACAGGAGGACTAAGAGACCTCAGCCAGGCGGAGCAATAGCAACAGAAAACAGTTGTCCCGAGGTAACAAAAGTTGTTTCTAGCAATGCAGAGGCCAAGAAGTGTGATGCAGAGCCAACTTGAGCCACACAGAAGATGCCGAAAGTTGTGCAGAGCCTCAGAGAGGCCAGCGTTGCTGACGCAAAGGGCCAGAGGGCTGACACAGGGCATCCCAGGGCTGACGCAGATCCATCTGGGGTGATGCAGAGCCAGCGTGAGGCAGAGAGGGGCTGATGCAGTTCACAAAGAGGTAGTTGCTGGAGTCTAGAAGGTTGCAAAAATATTGTAGAGTGGAGCTGGTGAGGTACTGTAGTCAGAACAGTACCTGACAGAGCAGGGCCAGAGGGGTTGTAACTGAGGGTTTCTAGTTGACGAACCTGGATCAATAGTGCAGTTGCACAAGACGATCAGAGTAGGGGGCATCTCGACAAGCGGCAGAAGGATTTCCAGTAGGGAATCAGGACTCAGAGGGAGTCTAGAAGAAAGCTTCTAGACGGGAAGTAGAGACTGAGAGGAGTCAAACAGAGAACTTCCAGGAGGGAAGTAGAGGAGCGTGATGGCACTACATGGGGTAAGAGACCAGGATAGACTGGACGAAGCATCGAACTTCGCAGTCTGAAAGGCTGGAATCTTGTTAGTGCTTGACAGGAATCGTGTCAAGAACTTCGCCTTGAAGGTTATAGCTATCCTAGTCGACCCCAATGATAACGACAAGTATGAAGAGGCGATGGCAAGGGCCAATTGCATTATCCTTGACGGGGTCAAGGATCATGTGGTACCAGATATAGCCGAGAAGGAAACGACAGTTGAGATGTGGGAGGCTCTCAAGAACTTGTACCAACATACTTATGTGCAGAGAAGAATGCTGCTCGAGAACCAGATGAGGTTGTATCATATGAAGAAGGGTTAATGGATTGACACCTTCCTCGGAGGACTGATTGAAATCCGAGACTAGTTGACTGCTATAGGAGCGACACCAGATCAGGAGCTTATGGTGAGAACAACCCTGAATGCTGTCTCAGATGGAAAGTGTTTGTCTAGAGTATCCTGCGCAAAGGAACTCTCCTACCTTGGGATGTGATGTGGGCAGCTCTTTGCCAGGAAGAGATCAGACGACAGTCAAAGACATGTAGCAGCAGCAAAGGGATCAAGGTCAAGGAGGAGGAGGAAGATGTGGCCCTAGCATCTGAGGGAAAGCAAGAGAAGCGGAAGAAGAAAGATCTCTCCAAGATCAAGTGCTTCCACTGTGGGGAGGTGGGTCATTATGCGACCCAGTGCCCAAGGAAGAAGAGTAAGGGAGAGTCTTCCGAGACTAAGGCAGTGCCACTACGGGCAAAGAAGGAAGTTTTGACAGACGATGACTGTGCCATGAGTGCGCACGCACCACTTGAGCGGAAGTGGGGAGACATCAAGCTATAATCAGGTGGACTACAGGTGATGAGGGGCAGGGTCCTTGAGGTACCCGGCGTTTTGGATTAGACCTTGCTACGGAGCCCCGACGAGGAGTAGCAGGACTGGCTGAGTGGGTAGAGATGGATGCGGATGGAGCGACAGAGAGAGCTATAGTACAGGAGTCCCAAGACAACGTAGAGCTAGCAGGCTGCAACAGTGCGAGGGGCACAGGAATGTTGCACCAGTGCAGTAAGGCACGAAGAGGTGTGCAACGGTGCGAGATGCTGGGAGTTGATGCAACAACATAGAGGTCAGAAAGGGAGCACTTGTCAGCAGTAAAGGGAGCTTCAGTATTAGAGGGTGTTTCTAGCCCAATAGGGAGGTCAGTTGGGAGATTAGTTACTTACTTCTCAGGTCGTCCCCAATACATCTGAATACCTCCTTTGACCAAAACTGTAATGGAAAACCCCACGTACCAGCGGTTCTGTGGGCTTTTAGGACAACGTGCAAGCAACTAACGGAGCAGACACCTTCGCGGCTGCAGCAGTGGGCAGCACAATGTAGCACGATGGGAGGAGGTGCAGTGCAGATGCAGTGCTAGGAGAAAGGACCAGTAGCAGCACAGATGCAGAGGGAGCTGTCGTACAGATGCAACAGTGGCAGTGATAGAACCATGGGCAGCAATACAGGAGGCAACAATGCAGAGGATGTTGGGCAGGAGGGCCTAGCATCAGCATAGGTACCGATGTCGGATGATCAGAGTAATACTCAGTGAGCAATATTGTTAGAGCATAGTCCTCACTATGAGGGAGTGTTGATTTGGGGTAGCATCGGATGTCCTCTAGCCACGAAATTTGGTGGAGAGGTTGGGGCACATGAGATCTCCAATACCCAGAAAGGGTTTGGGCAGATTCTAAACAAATCATGAGATATTAAAATAATCAATATTTTTAATGGAGTCCCTAAGTCTAAACTTAGGGAAAACAAAATATTATTGTATATTAATATGAATCTGTGTTAGAAGGGTTCAAAAGCCATGGATCAAGCGAGATCTAATCTTAGTCGTTGATATGTCAACTGGAAAAGTATAAGAGGAGGCTTGAGGGTCACTTGGGAACACACTAGATGATCAGTCATTCTATTCTCTAGAGCGGGTTTTGCTAAGAGAGATAGAATCAGTGATCGGGAGAGCAACTGAGGGGCATTGAGTACAGAGAAACAGAAAAGGCAGAGATTGTGCCGGGAGAGCAGCGCAACAACCAAGGAGGGTGACACAGAGCCAACAAGGGCTCATGCAGGGCCACGCAGAGGCAGCCAAGTGCTACACAGAGCACCAGAGGGGCCAGCGCAGCTGACGCAGAGGCTCCCAGAGCTGACGTAGGGCCTCCTGGGGCTGATGCAGGCCTAGAAAGGCTGACGCAGGGTCAACGTGAGACAGAGAGGGGTTGATGCAGTCCAGTTTGGGCAGATGCTGGGGTTGCAGGGCAGTTTTGTGCTGAGGAGCTGTTGGAAGGATTTTCCGGGGTTTCAGCCAACAGATTTCTCTCAAACTGTGAGGTATAGCTACTAAGGAAATTCTCTATTGGGTAGGCCAGTTTCGACATCCAAATTGTACTTTGATATTGCTTAACAAGAAAACCCTTAGATAGTTGCACCGGTTTTCCCGCATTGGGCTTTTCCAGGGACATTGATCCAAAAATAATGTTGTCATGTGGTGTGTTTGTTCTTGTTTCTTTTAGTTGTTGATTTGTAATATGTGAGCATGCACTGATGTTTATTTTCAGTATTTACTTTGTAAATAACTTGTTAAAGAAAAATAACAAGTAGGTAGGAATAAATAAGAAAAAGTGCATGAAGGGTTTCTAAACGAAGTAAACTTAGAAACTTCAACACTGACCCACCAATGCCATATAGCCAATGTACCTTTCTGGTTGTCTCCGCTCAAAAGTGCATGAAGGGTTTCTAAACGAAGTAAACTTAGAAACTTCACCACTAACTCACCAATGCCATGTAGCCAGTGTACCTTTCTGGTTGTCTCCGCTCTCTCCTGTCGTCCTAGGAGTCCCCACAAACTCTTGAGCATCCTTAAGTGTCCGTTGAACTTCATGGTTCCTCCTACCAACTGTAGAAGGTGGAATTTGGACTTCCATGTCCTCCTGATGCATCTCTCGGATCCGTTGCATCTGTACCTAAGCTTGTGCTCGTACTAGTAAGTTGTAATTGTACTTGTACTATCTTGTACCTGATTATGCTATTTTACCCTTGGAGCTTCTACTTGTTGCTCATTACAACCAACTAATGCTGGAAAACCTTTTGACCTTCGATATGCCTTTTCCTCCATGAATCGATCATCTCTCTTGACAATTATCCTCTTGGTCCTTGGAATAAATATCTGGTATGCCTTTGAGGTCTCACTGTACCCAACAAAGTACCCCCTTTCTGTAGTCTGATCCAACTTGGAATGTGTCTCCCTTGGAATGTGACAATAAGCCAAGTTGCCGAATAGTCTGAAGTGGTTGAAATTTGGCTTCTTCCTTATTAACACATCCTCCGACGTCATCTTTCTCAATGCCTTATGTGTGACCTTGTTCTGAATATATACTACAGTACTACATGCCTCCACCCATAAGTAACGTGGCATATCCTAGTCACACAACATGGCCCTTGTTGCCTTTGATATGGCACGGTTCTTTCTATCAACAACCCCATTCTATTGCGGGTTGTAAGGCACTATCCACACCCTCTTGATGCCCTCTATGGTATAGAACTCCTGGAATGCTTTTCTTGTGTACTCGCCTCCATTATCTGACTGAAGAATCTTTATCTTCCTGCCTGTCGAATTCTCCACAAGAGCTTTGAACTCTTGGAAGCGACTAAAGACTTCATCCTTGGTCTTCAAGAAGTAAATCTAGGTCTTCTTGGCGTAATCATCAATAAAGATAACAAATTTTCGTACCCTCTCGAAGACTGTGTCAACATCGGACCACATATATCAGAATGAATCATAATTGTATTTGTCGAAAGAAAAATTTATTGTAAATGAAAAATATTTTTGAAGCATGGGTTTCATGCTCTTTCATTTATTTTATAGGTCATCGCCTCCATTGAAGGTTTCTAGGTTTTGTCAAGAGTCAATAAAGTCATTGTCATATTTATTAGACCCTTCTTGGGCTTTTGTGTCATGTAAAGAAATTTATCTTTGAGCCAAAATAATCATTTTGTCCGTCCTCACCAAGTCAGCCCTATCTAGGAGAAGTCGGCCCAATTGGAGGCAATTCGACCTTATGGAAGCAGTATAAATAGAGGTAGCTTGACTCACTTGGAAGCACACTCACACAAGTTCGATCTATAAAGAGAAAGAGGATGAAAAAGAGAGCGAAGTGCAAGAGAACAAGGCCTCATCCAAGAAAGAAGAAAAATCAAAGATTTTGAGCATCTCTCTCACACGTGCGAAGTTGCTAGGGTTTCTGGATTGAAGTTGGGGGTCGAAATTTTGAAGTTGGGGTTCGAAATTCTAGATTGAAGTTGCATTTGAGGAAGCCGATCATCTACATGAAGGAAGGGATGACATGGTGATTGAAGGAAGTCTTTGTCTAGGTCTAAAGGGTCTTGAATTGTTTCATTTTGATTTGAATCTACTAGTGGAAGAGTTTCACTGGGTTTTCCCCGAGATAGGGGTTTTGCCCTTGCTGAGTGCCTACATCTTGTGTCTCTTGTGCTTGTGATCTTCATATACATTTAATTTGGTAATTGCTTGATGAAAGACAACATAATAAAGAAGTAAAAGAAGCCAACATAAATCACAAGTAATTATTAAGAAAGAGGAATAAAACCCTAAAACTTACATGCATTGATTTCTCAACAAAAGACCAAAAATCAATGTCCCACAAGCACTAGGTCAGCCCTTCATTCTATTCATTAGATGCCATAATTCTGTCCACAAGAGAAGCTCAAAAAACAAGTTCTTCATTTCTTCATTAATCTTTAAGAAACTTGCATTATGCCACAGGGGGAGCTCACTTCTCTTTCATAGAAAACTTGCCTTTTTCTCTCTCCAACTTTGCATATTCTTTTTCATAGAACCACATAAAATCTTGTGCCAAAATGGAGTATGCTGCCAATATATAGTGTTGGAATTTCTAAGTCTAATTGTTAGAAACCCTTCATGTACTTTAGTGATTTATTCCTACCTACTTGTTCTGTTAATTAACAAGTTATCTACGATGTAAATACTGGAAATAAATACAAGTACATGCTCAACACATTACAGATCATCAACTGAAGGAAACAAAACAAGCACACAAGTGACACCGTTGTTTTTGGACCAATATCCCTGGAAAAACCCATTGCGAGAAAACTGGTGCAACTATCTGAGGGTTTTATTATTATGCAGTTTCTGAATACAATCTGGGTGCCAAAACCAGCTCACCCAACAAAGAATAATTGCGGCAGTAGTACCTCTCTACTCGGAAGCAGATATTCTGGATGAAACCTCGGTTGAACACTTCGATAGCTCCCAACTCCAATCTACCCAATGAAAACCCCAACGTCTGCCTCTAGGGATTGCGTCAGCCCAATAACCCCTGCGTCAACCTCTGGAGGCACTGTGTCAGCCTCTGGAGGCACTGCGTCAACCTCTAGAGCCTCTGCGTCACCCACGCTGGCTCTCTAAGGCACTGCATAGCTCCTCGCTGCCTTTGCATGGGCCCTAGTTGGCTCTGCATGGCCTCTAGCTGGCTCTGCGTCCCTCTCTCCTGGCTTCTGCACTGATCCTCCCGGTACTCTCTCTGCCTTTCTGCTTCTGTATTCACTGCCTCTCGTTGCTGATCACTAGTTCTATCTCTCTTAGCAAACCTCGCTCTAGAGAATAGAATGATTGATCACTCTGGTGTATTCTCCAAGTGACCTTCAAGCCTTCTTATATACTTTTCTCGTTGACAAATCAACGACCGAGATTAAGTCCCTGATCAACGGCTAAGATTAACTCTGGCTTGAGCCATGACTTTTGGACCCTTCTAACACAGTTTTATATTAATACACATTAATATTTTATTTTCCCTAAGTTTAGACTTAGGGACTCCATTAAAAATATTATTTATTTTAATATCTCCAAACTGTTTAGAATCTGCCCAAACCATTTCTAGGTATTGGAGATCTCATGTGCCTTAGCCTCTCCACCAATTTTCGCGGCTAGAGCACATTCGATGCTACCCCAATTCAACACTCCCTCTTAGCGAGGATTGTGCTCTAGTAATACTCCTCACTGAGTATCAAACTGATCATCGGACATCGGTCTTTGTGCTGATGCTAGGCCTGCTACCCACATCCTTTGCACTACTGCATCTTGCACTGCTACCCATGGCCCTGCCACTGCCACTGCTGCATCTATACGACAAATCTCTCTGCATTCGTGTTGCTGCCCATGGCCCTACCATTGCCATTTCTGCATCTGCACTGCAGCCTCTCTCATCATGCTGCATCGCGCTGCCCATAGCATTGCCACTGCTCACTGCTGCACTGCGACTCAATGGCTGAGAAGGAAGTAATTGATCTCCCAACTCTGACATCTTCGTCAAGCTAGAAACACTCCTGACGCTGAAGCTCCCTTTGTCACTGACAAGTGCTCCCTCTCTGACCTCTGCGCTACTGCAACTATTCCATGCATCCCGCACCATTGCAGACCTCTCTGTGCCATCTTGCATTGGTGCAACACTCGTGTGCTTCTTGCACTACTGCCTCATGCTGCCATGGGAATCCTGCATTGTAGCTCCCTTTGTCGCTCCATCCGCATCCGTCTCTACTGACATCCGCCAGTACTGTTACTCCTCTTCGGGGCTTCCGTAGCAAGGTCTAATCTAAGATGCTGGGTACCTCGAGGATCTCGCTCCTCATCGCCTGTAGTCCGTCTAACTACAACTCGATGTCTCCCCACTTCCGCTTAAGTGGTGTGTGTGCACTCATGGCACAGTCATCATCTGTCTCCACTTCCTTCTCTGCCCTTGCTGGCGTAGCCTTGGTCTCGGAGGCCTCTCCCTTACTCTTCTTCCTTGGACACTGGGTCGCATAATGACCTAGTTCCCACAGTAGAAGCATTTGACCTTGGAGAGGTCCATCTTCTGTTTCTCCTGCTTTCCCTCAGATGCTAGGGCAGCGTCCACCTCCTCCTCCTTCTTGATTCTGATCCCCTCGCCGCTACTTCCCGTCTTGCTCAGCCTTATGATCTCTTCTTGACGAAGAGCCGCCCACATTTCCTCCCAATCTGGAACGGTCGCCCTGCCTAGAATGCTTTGGTCAAACACCTTCCAGTTTTCAAAGACTGCGTTCAAGGCTGTTCTCACCATCAATTCTTGATCCAGCGTGGCCCCTATGGAAGTCAGCTAATCCCGGATCCCCTTGAATCGTTCGAGGAAGGTGTCTATCTGTTCTCCCTTCTGCATTTGGTATAACCGCCACTGATTTTCTAGTAACATCCTTCTTTCCACAGAAGTATGCTGGTACAATTTCTTTAGGGACTCCTTGTTAAGTTATGGTATGTTCTATGCTTATAACAGTTTACTTCTTTTTCTTATTATATTCCACAGATTAGCAATCACATGTACATAAAGTAAAGTGCAGATAGAACATTCAACGATCGATAGAAAACAAGCCAAGACAAGAGACACAAGACGTGGCGCCTAGCCAGGGACAAACCTCACAATGTGTGGGGAAACCCTTTGATCAAATCTTCTTTTATCTTCAATAATTCAGCAAAGAGAAATAGTACAATAAATCTGATTTATATCACCAGTAGCAAACCCTAGATCAACAACATCAGCATGAGTGACTTCATCATCAAACTAGGGCAGACGATATCTCACAAACCAACCGTCCGATCAGCATGATTCCACCACCAAAAGTTGTGGCTTCCAGAGGAGCTTCAGATGAACCTACAACGCAGTTCAGATGAGGAGATCTTCTAGTCCACGCAGGTCAAACTTTACTTCTGCAGTTGCAGCTTCAGTGTCAGCAGCATCCTTCAAACTAGGGCAGTCGATATCTTGCAATCTGTCCATCGAATTGACTTGATTCCACCACCAAAAGTTGCGGCTTTCAGAAGAGATCCAGATGGACCTACAACGCAGTTCTAAGGAGGAGATCTGATGGTCAACGTTGGTCAAACTTTGGATCTGCAGTTGCAGCTTCAGGTTCAGCAGCTTCCGGCTTCACATGTGTGATGGAGAGACCGTTTTCTGCGTAGTAGAAAAGAGACTATTTTCTTTGTAGTAGAGAGAGAGAGATGTGATGAGATGAGTGAGTCCAAATGAGGAAAAGTTTTCCTATATTTATACACAACGTTGGTGTTTGAATAGATGCGACTGTTGGGCTTCTGAGCCTACATGAGTTGTAGGTCGGCTTGATAATAATTCCATAATCAAAATAAATTCATATCTCCATGCCCTGGTTGCCAATTTTAACAGTCCCTTTCAACTAGGGACAACTTCATTTGCAATCTGTCTATCGGTCGTTACTCTTCATCCATCAAATGCACTGCCTTGTACAGCCTGACCCTTGCCCTGCTCTGCTCTATTCTGCTTGTTTTGCTTTGACTTGTTCTGGCTTGTACTGATCTGTACTGTTCTGCTCTGCTCTTGCATTGTTCTGTTCTGCTTTGCTTTTGTTTGAATCATGAAGAAGAAGAAATGATCGAGGATGTATCATACTGACTTAAAGTCAGTCTCAGAGTATCTACCACTGGTCACAGACCAGTGTCAGCCAACCCGAAGTCAGCGTCATAGTGAGTACAACTCCACTGGTCCCAGACCAGTATCGTCCTCCACTGACTCAAAGTCAG
This sequence comes from Pinus taeda, assembly GCA_000404065.3. NCBI lineage: Eukaryota > Viridiplantae > Streptophyta > Pinopsida > Pinales > Pinaceae > Pinus > Pinus taeda. The sequence continues at coordinate 154,689 of APFE031562336.1, read as the reverse complement.
TCTTAGAGTGCGTACCACTGGTCCCAGACCAGTCTCAACTGACCCGAAGTCAGCGTCATAGTAAGTACCACTCCTACCACTGGTCCCAAACCAGTATCGCAGTCTCAGAGAGTGTACCACTAGTCCCAGACTAGTCTCAGTCGACCTGAAGTCAACATCATAGTATGTACCACTCTCACTGGTCCCAGACCAGTACTGTACTGACACGAAGTCAGTCTCAGAGTATGTACCACTGGTCCTAGACCAGTCTCAACCGACCTGAAGTCAGTGTCATAGTATGGTACAACTCCTACCACTGGTCCCAGACGAGTATCATTGATCCCAGATCAATGGAGGGCATCCTAGCGTAGGGAGTATGGTAGATACAACGATGCGTCCATCGATACTACTATGGTTCCTAACTTCATTTCCCTGCTCATATATCAGATGAGAGGTACTTCCCATGAGACCCAAATTGCATGGGTAGGATGCCTCGACAGGAGAACTAATCAATCTTGTCCTCACAGGAGAACACATCAATCCTGCTACAATCGCCATGGAGAACACATCAATCCAGGCCGCCATGGAGAACATATCAATCTAGGCCTCATAGGAGAACACATCAATCTTGCTACAATCGCCATGGACAACACATCAATCCAGGCCTCATAGGAGAACACATCAATCTTGCGACAATCGCTATGGAGAACACATCAATCTAGGTCTCACAAGAGAACACATCAATCCTGCTACAATCGCCACAGAGAACACATCAATCCAGGCCTCACAGGAGAACTAATCATCCTGCTACGCATGAGAGCGAATCATCCTGTTCCACAAGAGAGCGAATCATCTTGTCCCACAAGAGAGCGAATCATCTTGTTATGGTGCCCACCACCAGGAGAGGGTGAGTCACCCTGTGGTCGTATGTTGCTCCAGTAAGAAGTGCAGGCCCTTAGAGCTGTCAGAGCTCAATGTATGCAACATGCAGGACCCTTGTACAAGGGTTTCTTGACGACTCCAAGTCGTTTGGGAAAATCACAGATTAGATCTTTCCTCGGGGCTTTGACAAGGTGTATCGACTGGTACATCATCTTAATGCGATGGAGCCTCCTTGCTCATCGACTTACCATATCCCAGATGATGTCTATCTGCTGGAGCAATTGACGAATACGGGATTTCTTAATAATCGAATCCCACCTCTGGTTGTTACAGATAATCATAGTGGTATGTGTTCAAACAATTCACTGAAGAGCTTCCCCAACCAGGCAGCTTCATACGAGTTCATACTCGTAGATATGTATCCAGTCTCGGCGCGCTTATGGCAACCGACTTCTGCTTCTTGCTAATCCATTATATCGAAGCAGAATCCAAAGAGAAATAGCACTAAAAGTGCTCCAGTGATCCTCCACACTACCTACCTAATCAGCGTTCGAATAATCATGCAGTTTCATATTTCCGGCAGTGTATCTCAATCCATGAGAGATTGTGTCCTAAAGACATCTTAGAAGATTCTTGGCACCAATCTAGTGAGGCTCAACCAAATATGAGCTCACAATGCTAACTGCAAAACATATGTTCGGACGGAGGTTCACCAAGAACATCAACGCGAATGAGTTTTTGAAACTCAGAGGCATTTCCCAAATTTGGTCCAACATCACTACCATATAACTTCCGAAAGTTAAGATCCTTGAGGTAGTCACATGCTTGCAGTCCACCATACCAAATCTTTTCAGAATCTTCACCACATATTTTCCTTGAGATAGGAAAATTTCCCTTGGCTTCTGCCACACTTCAAGTCCTTGGTTTTTCATTTCAAATTCAGAAGCCAACTCCCTCTTACATTTGTAAATGGGAGGGTATGCACTTGTTAGAAAGAGGTCATCCACGTACAACACCAGTCTGAGAGGCTTGTCATTTCCAACCTTAAGGTAAAGGTTAGGATCGGCTTCACTCCTAGTGAATCCCAGCTTCATCAAGTAGCTATCGATCCTCTCATACGATGCTCGGGGTGCTTGCTTCAACCCATAGAGAGCCGTCTTCATCTTGCATACATGAGATTTTCAATCATAATTCTCAAATCCTTCAGGTTGCTCCACATAGACCTCTTCTTTGATCGAACCGTGCAAGAACACGGTATATCCATCTGATGTAGGTTCCATCCTTGTGAAGCCACAAGGGCTATGATCAAGCGGATAGTCGTATATCTGGCAACAGGTGCAAATATCATAGTCTATACCTTCCTTCTGGGAGAAACCACGTGCAACAAAACGAGCCTTATACTTTTCCGTACTTCCATCTGCTGCATGCTTTATCTTGTAAAGCCATTTTGAAGTAGCAATTGTCTTGTCCGGGGTCTGGGAACTACTTCCCAGACATCATTCTCCATAATAGACTCATATTCTATGGTCATAGCATCCTTCCATACTTGATGCTTGACGACATTTGAGAATGATAAAGGCTCATTTTGTATGATAGTGCTCATGATGGTCAAGTATCCCTGATACCTGTTAGGTTTCTTACTTTGACGGAAGGTTCCTCAAGGTGCAGTATGTCCTTCAGCATCATCAAGTGTCCCCTAAGCCATGAAGGCCTCTTCCTAGAAGAGGAAGGCTCATGTGGATGAGGATCAATCAGATCCATGAGTTCTTCTACATTAGGCATTGATTCGTCATCCTTTTCTTTCAGTTCCCTGGTGTCGGCTTCTTGAAAGTTCCTCAAAGTCGGAAGATTGTCCACCTTGCTGAGAACCATATCTTCGTCAAAGGTGACATCATGACTAATCACGACTTCCCTTTGAGCGGCTACAAGGATTCTATAGCCTTTAGTATTTTCAACATACCCCACGAAGATTCCCTTCTTTTCAGATGCACCCAATTTATTTCTTTTCTCTTTCGGCACATGAAAATATGCAGGGCTTCCAAAAATTCTAAAATGAGAAACATCAGGTTTCTTGCCGGTGAACTTTTCTTCAGGAGTCTTGGAACCCAATACTTGATGAGGGCATCGATTTTGTATATATATGGCGGTGTTTGTAGTTTCAGCCCATAGAAACTTCAGAAGTCTTTGATCATGTAGCATGGCCCAAATAGCTTCCACAATCGTATGGTTCTTCCTTCCCGCCACACCATTCTGCTCAGGAGTATGTGGTGTAGTAGTCTCCCTCTTAATGCCAGCCTCAGATATGCTTGAGTGACCAACTGTAATATATCGGAGGTCTTGCTTTTGGCTTGAGGGGAATGGTCCCCTTTTGAGCTTTCCTTCGGCACATCCTGTACATACACCTTCTTTCTCTACTCGGAATTCGGGCATCCTTGTCACCATTTGTCTTACACCGAGTATAGCTTTATAATGAAGGGGGGCAAACCTCCAATGCCAAAGTTCGGACTGAAGAGATGTGTCATAAGACATGACACCCAGCGCACTTCCATCGACTTGATATAATGAATCAACACTAAACCCAAGAGTAAAGGCATCCTTAACATTATTTTTCCATATACGTACCTTGCCATCGTTGAAGGTTACCTTGTAGCCTTTGTCTTCCATTGCCTTGATGGACACTAGGTTCTTTTTGAGGTCAGGTGCATTTAATACATCTTGGAATTTCTAGCCTTCTTGAATGGTTGTCCTCTTCCTCGATTCCCAACTCTCCTCTTACCTTTGCTATTGAATTTGTCATTCCTTTGATTGCCATAAGAGGGATTTTGATCATCGTCCCGATGTGAGTCCTTTCTATCAGGCCACTCCCTTGCATAGTGACCTGCTTTATCGCAGATGTAACATCGTCATTTTCTTCCACCCTTAGGTCCAGCCTTTCCTTTTGATTTAATCCCGAAATTATTTATTTTCTTAGCATGAGAAGAAAAGGCAGCAAGAGGACCTTTAGGCATGGGCATTTCTTGCTCTTCTTCCCTTGTTTCTTCTTGAATGCATCTAGCCATTAATTCCTCGAAACCAGGAATTAAATTATTGTTCAGAAGAGTAGTCCTGAACATGTACCATTCGGATGGTAATCCTGCAAGAGTCGTGAGTGCCATTTCCCTATCAGTAATAGTCTATCCAATAGATAGGAGATCATTCCTGATCTCGATGATTCTTAAGAAGTATGCTTGCATACTCTCATCTTTACCCTTCTTAATTTCCTTAAGCATATTTCTAAGAAACAAAACTTGATTTGCATCATTAACTTTAAATAAACTCACTGGTCTATCGTAAATTTCCTTGGAAGTGTTCAGGTTGCAGATGTAGGCCACCAAGCACTTGTCGATAGAGTCCCAGATGATCTTCTTTGTTTTGACTTCTCCATTTTTCCATTTGTTCTAGGCAATAGCGGATGCATTTGATGGAGGCTCAACAATATTGCCTCTTACATGGTCCAACACTCCTTGATCTTCTAGGGTTAGATCGATAGACATCTTCCATTCGTGATAGTCAGCTTTCTCACGGAGCTTGTCTTCGACAAGAAAGAGTGTTGAGGACCCCATAGTTCTTTTAGGATAGCCTTGCCAATCTTCTCTTCGGTGATTGCTCTTGCTCTTGCTCGGGCTTTGTCTTCACCTCAGCGCTGATACCATGTTAAGTTATGGTATGTTCTATGCTTATAACAATTTACTTCTTTTTTCTTATTATATTCCACAGATTAGCAATCGCATGTACATAAAGTAAAGTGCAGATAGAACATTAAACGATCGACATAAAACAGGCCAAGACAAGAGACACAAGATGTGGCGGCTAGCCAAGGACAAACCCCACAATGTGTGGGGAAACCCTTTGATCAAATCTTCTTTTATCTTCAATAATTCAACAAAGAGAAATAGTACAATAAATCTGATTTATATCAATAGTAGCAAACCCTAGATCAGTGGCATCAACATGAGTGATTTCATCATCAAACTAGGGCAGGCGATATCTCACAAACCATCCGTTGGATCGGCATGATTCCAACACCAAAAGATGCGGCTTCCAGAGGAGGTTTAGATGAACCTATAACACAGTTCAGATGAGGAGATCTTCTAGTCCACGCAGGTCAAACTTTACTTCTGCAGATGCAGCAGCGTCCTTCAAACTAGGGCAGTCGATATCTTGCAAACTGTCCGTTGGATTGACTTGATTCCACCACCAAAAGTTGCAGCTTTCAGAGGAGATCCAGATGGACCTACAATGCCGTTCTAAGTAGGAAATCTGATGGTCAACGCTGGTCAAACTTTGGATTTGCAGTTGCAGCTTCAGGTTCAGCAACTTCTGGCTTCACATGTGTGAGGGAGAGACCCTTTTCTGCGCAGTAGAGAAGAGACTCTTTTCTGCGCACTAGAGAGAGAGATGTGATGAGATGAGTGAGTCCAAATGAGGAAAAGTCCTCCTATATTTATACACAATGTTGGTGTTTGAATAGATGCCACTGTTGGGCTTCTGAGCCTACATGAGTTGTAGGTCGGCTTGATAATAATTCCATAATCAAAATAAATTCATATCTCCATGAATACTTATCGGAACCAGATGATCTTTATATCAATCCTACACCTCTCGATAAGAGGAATCGAATGAAAATATTATCAGCCATGAATAAGATGACCCACATGAAGTTTTGCCCTGGTTGCCAATTTTAACACTCCCACATCTCATTTGCCGTGTCCTTTTCGGCAATATGTGGTACTACATGGTCCTTGACCCTGTCAAGGATGATGCTCTTGGCCCTTGCCTTTCCCTCCTCGTACTTGTCGTTATCAACTGGGTCAACTGGGATCACTATTGTTCTCAAGGCGAAGTGCTTGACATGATTCTTGTCTAGAACAGATAAGATTCTCGCCTTCCAGACTACGAAGTTTGAGGCTCCGTCCAGCCTGTCCTGGTCCCTTACCCCGTTCCCTGCCATCTCGCTGTTTCTCTACTTCCCTCTTGGAAGTTCTTGGTATGACTCCCTCATAGCCTCGATTTCCCTCCTGGAAACCCTTCTGCCAATGTCAAGATGCCCCCACTGTGATCGTTAGTGCAGCTGCACCACTGATCCGGATTTCTCGGCTAGAAATCCTCGATATCAACTCCCTCCTGCCTGGCCTTGCCTTGTTAGGTATTGTTCTGACTGTAGTACCCCACCACCTCCACTCTGCAATTTACCCACAGCCTCTTAAACCCCAGCAAACTGAAGTCTAGAGCTCCTAGGCTCTGCGCAATCAACTATTGATTGAAATGCTCCCTTAGCCAACTGCGTCAACCCTCTTGGTCTCTGTGTGGCTTTGTGTGAGCTTTTTCTGCCCTCCTCAGTCTTTGCGCTGGTCTCTTCCTAGCTCAATCTTGATGACGCAGGCACTGCGTCACCCCTTCCTTGTTGCTACTCTGCTAGGAACAACTTTTGTCACTCGGGACAACTGTTTTCTGCTACTGTTGCTCAGCTCGGTTGATGTCCTCAGTTCTCTTGTGATCTGCAACCACGCTCCAATACCATGTTGGAATTTCTAAGTCTAACTGTTAGAAACCGTTCATGTACTTTACTGATTTATTCCTACCTACTTGTTCTGTTAATTAACAAGTTATTTACCATGTAAATACTGGAATAAATACAAGTACATTCTCAACACATTATAGATCATCAACTGAAGGAAACAAAACAAGCACACAAGTGACACCGTTGTTTTTGGACCAATGTCCTCGGAAAAACCCAATGCGGGAAAATCAGTGCAACTATTTGAGGGTTTTATTATTATGCAGTTTTTGAATACAATCTGGGTGCCAAAACTGGCTCACACAATAGAGAATAATCTCACCAGTAGTACCTCTCTACTCGAAAGCAGATATTCTGGCTGAAACCCCGGATGAACACTCCGACAGCTCCCAGCTCCAATCTTCGCCACGAAAATCGCAACGTCTACCTCTAGGGACTGTGTCAGCCCAATAACCCCTGCGTCAACCTCTGTAGGCACTGCGTTAGCCTCTAGAGCCTCTGTGTCACCCACACGGGTTCTTTGAGGCACTGCGCAGAGCTTGGCTGCCTCTGCGTGGCCCTAGTTGGCTCTGCGTGGCCTCTAGTTGGCTCTGCGTCACGCTCTCCCGGCTTTTGCGTTGATCCTCCCCGTGCTGTCTCTCTGCCTTTCTGCTTTTGTATTTACTGCCCCTCACTGCTGATCACTGATTCTATCTCTCTTAGCAAACCTCGCTCTAGAGAATGGAATGACTGATCACTCTGGTGTATTCTCCAAGTGATCCTCAAGCCTCCTTATATACTTTTCTCGTTGACAAATCAACGGTCGAGATTAAGTCCCTAATGAGGAGATTAAGTCATGTCTTATTTTGTAATTGAGCCCAACTCTATTGGAGGTTGCCCCCTCGAAGAGGCAAGTGAACATTGCTTTCCTTTCCGAATAATAAAATACATGCTGTTATTTGTCATTGTTCTATGTTCTGGGTATATTTCTTCGCATATTTGGTATTCTGGTATCTTCTTGCAGGTCAAGAGCATAACATTGATGACATTGAGGTGCTCAGGGGCCTCCTCCTCTAATTGATTGTATGGGCAATCTTCATGGGAATGATATTCATCACAAGCCGACACCAAGGAGACTCTTCATGTCCCACCAAATTGGTTGGGGCAAGAGTATTTGGAGCATTCTGTTGGGTAGCACGGTCTCCTTCAGGAACCTCCTTCTTGAGAGGTCTCTCTTTATTAAATTATGGTTTAGGAGAGAAATTTTGGCAAGATATCCTTTGGTGCTAGGCTTAGCTTTAGGTTCAATTCAAGCCCTAGGATAGGTGAACAAATCAATCCTTGCAACATTCAAGTTTTGCTCAACTTTGGCGGCTAAGACTTTGGCTTTAACCAAGGATTGAGGCATTTTGTCTCTAAGGGCATACGTCAAATGCTCGGGGAAAGATCACACATATATATCAAGATTGGTGTCATTGGTTGGCATATATCGATTAGGCATCTCCTTGAGTGATTTTCAAATCTCTAAGTAAATTCCTTATCAATTTCATTCTCAGTTTTCTTGGCTTCATAGAATTTCTCAGGAGGGATGACTCCTTCCTTGGCTGTGGCCATGTCACTGCTCAATCTAGCAAGGGTCCTAGGAGCGGTGTGAAAATTCCTCCACTGGAATCCCTACTGTAGCAACTGATACTGTTTCTTCTATTTGTTAAATTAATCAACCAAATTATTTCTTGTTTCCTACGACAAATATCGAAACATATACACTGCAACCTTCACTTAATTAAATATTATGAGGAAACAAGATACTGAGCAAGAAATAAACTACAAGACAAATGACACCGTTGTTTTTGGATAAATGTCCCCGGAAAAACCCAATGTGGGAAAACCAGTGCAGCAGATCTGAGGGTTTTATTACTATGTAGTAGTAAATCTGAGTACAATTCTTGAATGCTCAATTAGCAATCCGATACAGAGAGAAACTGAACAAAACAAATGGTGAAGTGCTCTCACCCTGTCACTGGGAGAATCTAAGTCTGATCATGTTGAATTGGAGCCTCTGCGTGCCCTCTGTGCAGAACTGCGTCACTCCCATGCAGTTCTTGCGTTACCCTTGCTGGGTATCACACTGCTCCTTCTTTGGACCCTCTGCTGGTTGGAAAATTCGAATCTTTGCCTCTTAGTCTGACACCCTGGCTCCTGGCTACTGAAACTCGTTTTCCGCAGCAAGAATTCGATTTCCCTCTAAGGCCTGCACTGCATCAGCTCCGCGTGGGCTAGCGTCTGCCTCTCTTTGGACGTCGTTCTACCTTCTCTCTGCCTCGTACTCTCCGGCCCAGGAAAACTTCCTTCTTCCAGATACTCACTGCCCCTCACTCCAAGAAAGCTACTTAATCAAAATTTCTCTTCTGAGAATTTCTCACTTCATAAATTCGATCTCTTTATCTCTCGGTATGTTTTCCAAATGACCCTCAAGCTTCCTTAAATAATCTTCTCGTTGACATTCAACGACCTAGATTAAAAGCTAATCAATTGCTAAGATCATTTTAGCTTGATTCTTCTGCGCTGTTGATGTTTGACATGCTGTCGACCAACTACTGCGCTGCTGCTGACACTGCCACTGTTAACACTGCATTCGTACTACAACTCCCTATTAAGTGCTGCGTCTGTGTTGCTGCTAGCGCTGCCACTACCAACTGGCACTGCACTGCAAACTGTTGCTGCTACGCTGTCAACAACGAAAAAACATCGAAATTACTAAACTAAATGTGTTCAGTATTATACCACGTGAATGTTGAAGTCTAACTGCTGCTAGTCTCTGCATTGACCCTCTGAATCTATTGCATTGCTGCTGACCTCTACTCTGTGTCATTTGCACTACTGCCAACTCTGCGCTATGCTGCTTAGTCTTTGGCGCTCCTAGCCACTGCAACTGTCTCCCCAACACTCCTCGGCACCATCTGACACTAGTTGATCCTTTTACTTTTGATCTGGGCTCTCGTAGCAAGGAAATGATCCTAGAGGTGGACTCCTCAAGGATCTTGCCCATCTGTAACTCTTTTGAACTACAACTCCAAACCAGCCTACTTCCCTCTTAGAGGTATCTCGGCTGTCATGGCGAACTACTCTTCCTCGATCTTCGCGGGCGCAACATTTGGATCGTGTTTCTCATCCTTGTCTTTCTTCCTGAGAGGACACTGTGTAGCGTAGTGACTCATCTCACCACACCTTAAACACTTGATCTTCGAGACATCCTTCTTACGTCTATGCTGCTCTTGATATCCCTTCGATGCAAGGGTTGCATTATCCTCCTCCTCCTTGGGCTTCAACCTACTACTGCTGCTTCCGTCAAGTTTAACCTTGTCTAAGCCTCTCCTCAACTCCTCTTGTTTTAGAGCTGCCCATATTTCATCCCAATTCGACAATGTTGCTCTGCCTAGGATACGTTGGACAAAGACTTGCCACTCATCTGAGACATAATTGAGGGCCAGTCTAACCAACTTTGGATCTTGAGGTGTATGGCCCGCATCAGAAAATTCATCACGGGTCTCCTTGAGCTTCGTGAGGAATGGATCCACACACTGCCCCTTCTGCATTTGAGTAGATCTCAGCTTTTGCTCCAAGTACATTAGCCACTGCTTGGAAGATCCTTGATATAACGTAGTCAAGGCATTCCACATTTCCTTAGTAGTCCCTCTGTTAGCGACGTGACAAACCATGTGATCCTTTACTCCATCTAGTATCATCCTCTTGGCCTTTGCCATTTCCGTTTGGTATTTCTTCAATGGATCTCTGGATTTGCAGGCATAGCCACCATGCTGTCGACATATGTCTTGGGGGCATGCTCATCTAGAAGGAATGACATTCTAGCCTTCTAGATGACATAGTTGGATGCTCTGTCCAACCTGTCCTGATCCTTCAAGCCATTGGTTGCCATTTCTGCCACAAATGTCGAAAATCTCCTCTCTCCTTTGTGCTGCTGCTGGGCTAGCCTACGCATTCGTTGTGGAGCTAGTAAAACTGCTGCCCCTTGCTGTTGCTCATTTCTAGAGAATTCGAATTCCTTGGCTAGGAATTCTCAGAGGAAGAAATTCCCTCAATCGTGCTTCTCCTCTCTTTTGAAGATTTTCTGCCTAGCTAACTGCCTGCAGAAAAATCTGTGTCCCACCAGCTTCTCCTCATGTTGAGGCTTGAACTCTGCTCCCTCTGCCCTGACAAAAAATTGAACTGGGATTCCTCTACATCGACTCACTCGGAGAGAGACTGCCTCGAAATTTCAGCTCTCTGGCTAGAACTACACAAACCCTTTGGGGTTTCGAATTGTTGCCTCCTGCAGTTTTTCGATCTCTCTCTTTTGCTCAACGTTGGGTTCTCTGGCACTGCTCTTCTTGCTTAACCTGCGACTTTGATACCATGTGAAAATACCTCCATCGGAATCCCTACTGCACCAACTGATAATGTTTATTCTATTTGTTAAATTAATCAACCAAATTATTTGCAGTTTCCTACAACAAATATCGAAACATATACATTGCAGCCTTCACTTAGTTAAATATTATGTGCAAACAAGAAACTGAGCAAGCAAGAAAATGCAACACAAATGACACTATTGTTTTTGGACAAATGTCCCCGGAAAAACCCAATGTGGGAAAACCGGTGCAGCGGATTTGAGGGTTTTAGTATTATGCAGTAGTAAATTTGAGTACAATTCTTGCATGCTCAACTAGTAATCCGATACAGAGAGAAACTGGACAAAATGAATGGTGAAGTGCTCTCACCTTGTCTGGGAGAATCTAAGTCTGATCACGCTGAACTGAAACCTCTGTGCCTCTGCACATAACTGCATCACTCCCATGCAGTACTTGCGTTACCCTTGCTGGGTATCACGTTGCTCCTTCTCTAGACCCTCTACTGGCTGGAAAATCCGAATCTCTGCCTTCCTGTCTCACAACCTGAGTCTTGGCTACTGAAACTCGATTTCCTTAGCAGGAATTCGATTTCCCTCTAAGGTCTGCGCTGCCGCTGCGTCAGCTCTGTGTGGGCCAACATCTGCCTCTCTCTGAACATTGTTCTACCCTCTCTCTACCTCGTACTCTTTGACCCAAGAAAACTTCCTTCTTCTGGATACTCACTGTCCCTCACTCCAAGAAATCTACTCGATCAGAATTTCCTCCTAAGAACTTCTCACTTCAAAAATTCGATCTCTTGATCTCTCATTGTTTTTTCCAAATGATCCTCAAGCTTCCTTAATCTTCTTGTTGACATTCAACAACCCAGATTAAAAGCTAATCAATGGCTAAGATCATTTTAGCTTGATCCTTGTCTTCTTCTAGAATTGACACCCACAATTAGATTAATACCCATTAATATTTTTAATTTCCTAAGTTTAGACTTAGGGACCCATTAAAAATATTAATTATTTTAATAAAATTGTTTCTAGGTGGAATTTCCAAAAACACTTTTTAGGTTCTTTGGAATACATGTGCCCAAGCCTCCTTGCAAAATTTGAGGCCTAAAGCACATCTGATGCTACCCCAAATCAACAAAGGGTTCCAAAGGGGCAACTATTAGACCAAGTCGCAACCATGAGACAAGGACCCATTGCCACCTTAGTTGATGGCCCCTGCTCTTTACAGACTTTCACTGATGGGAGGAGTCTCGGTATAAGGAAATTACTAGGAATGGTGAATCGATGATAAGGTAGGTAGTGATTTCTAGGGCCCATTCACAAGAGAGACTCAAAAAATAGGGCTTGCTTGCTTTAGAAGCAAGAAGAAGGGCTCTCTAAGAAAGGCTCAGACCTAGGGATTAGGGGTATTCATTAATGAGGGATTCCCTAGGCCTAAGATTCCTTTTGGAATCAAGGTTTCCAAGTGGCCTTATGGGATAAAGAGTGACAAGAATATGGGACCACAAAGGAACCTTGGGAAGGTCCAAGTTTGATGTAGGTTTTAAAATTTTTATCTTCCTTTCAATGGTCAAGCAAGGCCAAACAAGGAGAATGAGAAGGGCCTCGGGAATGATGAACTTCCTTTGAGTTTTTCTGATAATGAGACCCTTAAAATCTATCTTAACCTAGGGCTTGGTGTATCTCCCAATCCAACCGTGGGAATGACTTCAAACTTGGAGGTCCTCTGGAGGACACACCTGCGCAGATGGATGCCAACTCTCTCCAAAATTGGATGGATACAAAGCAATTCGCTTGATGCCCTAGGAGATCCACTATGGTTAAGGTAGAATGCAAAGGAAAAGTAAAAAAAAGGGGAGTTTTGGGGTGATCAACAATGGATTGTGGACCAGTGCCTAGCCTTTTGGGAGAAATGGAGTCAAATGATCTTGAGTAAAGCAACTTTGATGTTTCAAGGAGACCTTGAGGGACCTTGCTATCAAATAGAAGATGAGAAATGAAAAACCCTCATGAATTTTATACTTCCAACACAATGTTAAGATGGAGTTTAAAGGACTTAATCATACAATTGTTCCCCTAGGAACATTCATTCTATCTTTTGCCAAATGAGTAACATATGCAAAAATCTCAACAATTTTTAATGCTCCAAGCACTTCGCATTAATTAGGGCATATCGAATTACAACAAGAGAAAATTGCATGAATTATACATTTATTATAGTAAAATAAACATCATAAATCACTTACAAAGCAAAGAGAGTATATTTATCCATCCCACGTGCAAAAAGAAGCTCCAAGAAGAAGTGCGAAGTTAATCCATACATCAAAATTCATTTACAAGCTCCAAATTTGTCCAAATTGTAGATCTGAGTTCCCTTTTAGAGATAAGTTCCAAATCCAAGTGATGATGAGGAATGAAATGAACCTCTCGTCAATTTATATGATCTTCTAAGGGATTTGAATTGCCTAGTTAGGTCTAATGATGCCCCTAATAATAAAATAATGTACAAATAACAACGTTCTGGTGACAAGCCCACCAAATAGCTCCATAACATGAAAAATAATATTCTCAAGCGGGTCGAAATGATAATACAATAGCCAGGAGGGCCGTTGGAAGGGCTCCAAAAATAGTGATGAAGGGGATAGCCCCTTGATCTCCAAGCAAATGCCCTGTAGTGCTTCGAAGTGGTTATGGGGGGCACAAAATCATCCTTATGGGTCCTCCAACTGAATCGAACAAGCATGTATCCCATTTGTAAGGGCTGGAACAATGATGCAAGCCCTCCCTTTGTTTCCCATGGTGAGACACAATCCCATTTGGGCCCTGGATTAACTGCCAAGTTTGTGGTGCAAGAGTGTAGCCAGTTGGGCAAGGTGGTCTAGGTGCATCATCATCATCAAATAAATGGGACATGAGCGAACAATGAATGGTGCTAAAGGATCCCATGGCATGGCTATCTTCTCTGTGCTATAGTGGAGGCCCACGGCTCTCAACGCACTTCCTATAAATGCCAATATGACCCTTTGGAGGGCTTGGACCCCATACAGGGAGATCAAACCCCAAGATGAAAACCCACCTGCAATCCCGCATGAGATCCAATGCATCTCCTTACCTTCCAGTACAAAAAATCATTAGTGTAATTGAGCAAATGAGCGTAATTGAGCAAATGAGCTTGCAAGTCATGGAACCAATTGGGCATTTCATAGTCGCATTCCCTTCCATAATGGGCTTTAGAGTGTACATGTGTCCCCAAGTTCAAGAAGGAGGTTAATCAAGGACCCTATTAAGTGTTGATTTTGGTAGCATCGGATGTGCTCTAGCCTTGAAAATTGGAGGAGAGGCTAAGGCACATGAGATCTCCAATATCCAGAAGTCGTTTTGGGAAATTCCATCTGGATGAGGAGTTATTAAAATAATTAATATTTTTAATGGGTTCCTAAGTCTAAACTTAGGAAAATAAAAATATTAATGGGTATTAATAAAGATAAGGATGAGAAGCTTCTAAGAGACGAGGATCAAGTCTGTTTTAATCTTAGCCGTTGATTAGGACTTAATCTCGGCCATTGGTTCATCAATAGGAAAAGTATAAGCGAAGACTTGAAGGTCATTTGGAGACACACCAACAGATACTCAATATTTCAAGGAAATTCGATTATCAAGGAAGAGGAGATTGATTTCCAAGGGAGTTGTAGCGTGGAGGAAGAGGAGGGCTTGTTAAAATTGGAAACCAGGGCAAAACTTCATGTGGGTCATATTATTCATGGCTGATAATATTTTTATTAGATTCCTCTCGTCGAGAGGTGTAGGATTGATATAAAGATCATTCGATTCTGATAAGTACTCATGGAGATATGAATTTATTTTGATTATGGAATTATTATCAAGCCGACCTACAACTCATGTATGCTCAGAAGCCCAATAGTCGCATCTATTCAAACACCAATGTTGCGTATAAATATAGGAGGACTTTTACTCATTTGGACTCACTCATCTCATCACATCTTTCTCTCTCTATTGCGCAGAAAAGAGTCTCTTCTCTACTGCGCAGAAAAGGGTCTCTCCTCACACATGTGAAGCTGGAAGCTGCTGAAACTGAAGCTGCAACTGCAGAAGTAAAGTTTGACGTGCGTGGACTAGAAGATGTCCTGATCTGAACTGCGCTGTAGGTTCATCTGAACCTCCTTTGGAAGTTGTAACTTTTGGTGGTGGAATCAAGTCAATCTGACAGACGGTTTGCAAGATATCGACTGCCCTAGTTTGAAGGAAGCTGCTGAAACTGACGCTGCAATTGCAGAAGTAAAGTTTGAGCTGTGTGGACTAGAAGATCTCCTCATCTCAACTGCGCTGTAGGTTCATCTGAACCTCCTCTGAAAGCCGCAACTTTTGGTGGTGGAATCAAGTCGATCCGACGGTTGGTTTGTGAGATATCGTCTGCCCTAGTTTGATGATGAAGTCACTAATGCTGATGCTATTGATCTAGGGTTTGCTACTGCTGATATAAATCAGATTTATTGTACTATTTCTCTTTGTTGAATTATTGAAGATAAAAGAAGATTTGATCAAAGGGTTTCCCCTCACATTGTGGGGTTTGTCCTTGGCTAGCCGCCACATCTTGTGTCTCTTGTCTGGGCTTGTTTTTTGTCGATCGTTTAATGTTCTATCTGCACTTTATGTACATGTGATTGCTAATTTGTGGAATATAATAAGAAAAAGAAGTAAACTGTTATAAGCATAGAACATACCATAACTTAACATAGTATCAAAGCTGAGGTGAAGACAAAGCCCGAGCAAGAGCAAGAGCAATCACCGAAGAGAAGATTGGTAAGGCTATCCTAAAAGAACGATGGGGTCCTCAACACTCTTTCCTACCGAAGATAGGCTCCGTGAGAAAGCTGACTATCACAGATGGAAGATGTCTATCGATCTAACCCTTTGGATCAAGGAGTATATTGGATCATGTAAGAGGCAATATTGTTGAGCCTCCATCAAATGCATACGCTGTTGCCTGGAACAAATGGAAAAATGGAGAAGTCAAAACAAAGAAGATCATCCGGGACTCTATCGACAAGCACTTGGTGGCCTACATCTTTGACTTGAACACCTCCAAGGAAATCTACGATAGATTGGTGAGTTTATTTAAAGTTAATGATGCAAATCAAGTTTTGTTTCTTAAAATAAGCTTAGGGAAATCAAGAAGGGTAAAGATGAGAGTATGCAAGCATACTTCTTGAGAATCACCGAGATCAAGAATGATTTCCTAGACATTGGGGAGACTATTACTGATAGGGAAATGGCACTCACGACTCTTGGTGGATTACCATCTGAATGGTACGTGTTCAGGACTACTCTTCTGAACAATCATGTAATTCCTGGTTTCAAGGAATTAATGGCTAGATGCATTCTAGAAGAAACAAGGGTAAAAGAGCAAGAAATGCCCTTTGCCTAAAGGTCCTCCTGCAGCCTTTTCTTCTCATGCTAAGAAAAGAAATAATTCTGAGTCTAAATCAAAAAGAAAGGCTGGACCTAAGGGTGGAAGAAAAGGACGATGTTACATTTGCAATAAAGTAGGTCACTATGCAAGGGAATGCCCTGATAGAAAGGACTCTCACCGTGACGATGATCAAATTCCCTCTCATGGTAATCGAAGGGATGGAAAATTCATGCTGGAAATCAAGGAAGAGGACAACCATTCAAGAAGGCTAGAAATTCTAGGATGTATTAAATGCACCTGACCTGCGAAAGAACCTGGTGTCCATCTCGGCAATGGGAGACAAAGGCTACAAGGTAACCTTCAGCGATGGCAAGGTACGAGTATCGAAAAATAATGTTAAAGATGCCTTTACTCTTGGGTTTCGTGTTAATTCATTATATCAGGTCGATGAAAGTCAGGGTGGTGTCATGTCTTATGACACATCTCTTCAGTCCGAACTTTGGCATTAGAGGTTTGCCCACCTTGATTACAAAGATCTACCCGATGTAAGACATATGGTAACAGGGATGCCTGAATTCCGAGTAGAAAAAGAAGGTGTATGCTCGGGATGTGCCGAAGGAAAGCTCAAAAGGGGACCATTACCCTCAAGCCTAAGCAAGACCTCCGATATATTACAGTTGGTTCACTCAGGCATACCTGAGGTTGGCATTAAGAGGGAGACTACTATGCCACATACTCTAGAGCAACATGGTGTGGCATCGTACGATTGTGGAAGCTGTCTCTATGGGTAGATGATGTAACAATGCCTGCAGTGGAAGAACCGATGGATCCTATTTATCCACCTGAGCCTTCCTTTTCCAGGAAGAGGCCTTCATGGCTTAGGGGTATACTTGATGATGCTGAAAGACATGCTGCACCCTGAGGAACCGTCCGTGAAAATAAGAAATCCAACAGGTATCAGGGATACTTGACCAGTATGAGCATAATCATACAAAATGAGCCTTCATCATTCTCAGATGCCGTCAAGGATCAAGTATGGAAGGATGCTATGATCGAAGAACATGAGTCTATTATGGAGAATGATGTTTGGGAAGTAGTTACCAGACCCCTGGACAAGACAATTGTCACTTCTAAATGGCTTTACAAGATAAAGCATGTAGCAAATGGAAGTAAGGAAAAGTATAATGCTCGTTTTGTTGCTCGTGGTTTCTCGCAGAAGGAAGGTATAGACTATGATGTGATATTTGCACCTGTTGCCAGATATACGACCATCTGCTTGATCATAGCCCTTGCGGCTTCACAAGGATGGAACCTACATCAGATGGATGTCAAGACCGCGTTCTTGCATGGTTCGATCAAATAAGAGGTCTATGTGGAGCAACCCGAAGGATTTGAGATTTATGATTGAAATTATCATGTATGCAGGTTGAAGAAGGCTCTCTATGCGCTGAAGCAAGCACTCCGAGCATGGTATGAGAGGATCGATAGCTACTTGATGAAGCTGGGATTCACTAGGAGTGAAGCCGATCCTAACCTTTACTTTAAGGTTGAAGATGACAAACCTCTCATACTGGTGCTGTATGTAGATGACCTCTTCCTAATAGGTGCATACCCTCTCATTCACTAATGTAAGAGGGAGTTGGCTTCTGAATTTGAAATGAAGAACCAAGGACTTGAAGTGTGGCAGAAGCCAAGGGAAATTTTCCTATCTCAAAGAAAATATGTGGTGAAGAATCTGGAAAGATTTGGTATGGTGGACTGCAAGCCTATGACTACCTCGAGGATCTTAACTTTCAGAAGTTATATAGTAGTGATGTCGGACCAGATTTGGGAAATGCCTCTTAAGTTTCAAAAACTCATTCGCGTTGATGTTCTTGGTGAACCTCCATCCGGACATATGTTTTGCAGTTAGCATTGTGAGTTCATATTTGGTTGAGCCTCACTAGATTGGTGTCAAGAATCTTCTGAGAAGTCTTCAGGACACAATCTCTCATGGATTGAGATACATTGCCGGAAATATGAAACTACATGATTATTCGAATGTTGATTAGGTAGGTAGTGTGGAGGATCACTGGAGCACTTTTTAGTGTTGTTTCTCTTTGGATTCTGCCTCGATATCATGGATGAGCAGGAAGCAGAAGTCGGTTGCCATAAGCACCGCCGAGATCGGATACATATCTACGAGTATGATCTCGTATGAAGCTACCTGGTTGGGGAAGCTCTTCATTGAGCTGTTTGAACACATACCACTGTGATTCTATGTAACAACCAGAGGTGGGATTCGATTATTGAGGAATCCCGTATTCGTTGATTGCTCCAGCAGATAGACATCATTTGGGATATGGTAAGTCGATAAGCAAGGAGGCTCCATCACATTAAGATGATGTACAGGTTGATACACCTTGTCAAAGCCCCGAGGAAAGATCTAATCTGTGATTTTCCCAAACGACTTGGACCCGTCAAGAAACCCTTGTACAAGGGTCCTGCATGTTGCATACCTTGAGCTCTGGGAGATCTGAGGGCTTGCGGTTCTTATTGGAGCAACATACGACCACAGGGTGACTCACCCTCCCCTGGTGGTGCGCACTAGAACAAGATGATTTGCTCTCTTGTGGGACAAGATGATTCTCTCTCTTATGGAACATGGTGGTTTGCTTTCCTGTGTAGCAGGATGATTAGTTCTCCTATGAGGCCTGGATTGATGTGTTCTCCATGGCGATTGTAGTAGGATTGATGTGTTCTGTTGTGAGGCTTGGATTGATGTGTTCTCCATGGTAGCCTGGATTAATGTGTCCTCCATGGCGGCCTTAGCAAGATTGATGTGTTCTCCTGTGAGGACAAGATTGATTAGTTCTCCTGTCGAGGCATCCTACCCATGCAGTCTGGGACTCATGGGAAGTACCTTTCATCTGATCAATGAGCAGGGAAATGAAGTTAGGGACCATAGTAGTACCGATGGACGCATCGTTGTATCTACCGTACTCCCTACACCAGGATGACTTCCATTGATCTGGGATCAATGATACTGGTTTGGGACCAGTGGTAGGAGTTGTACCATACTATGACACTGATTTCGGGTGGGTTGAGACAGGTCTGGGACCAGTGGTACATACTTTGAGATTGACTTCGTGTCAGTGTAGTACTGGTCTGGGACCAGTGGGAGTGGTACATACTATGACGTTGACTTCGAGTCGGTTGAGATTGGTTTGGGACCAGTGGTACACTCTTTGAGACTGCGATATTGGTCTGGGACCAATGATAGGAGTGGTACTTACTATGAAGCTGACTTCGGGTCAGTTGAGACTGGTTTGGGACCGGTGGTACGCACTCTGACACTGACTTTGAGTTAGTGGAGGATGACACTGGTTTGGGACCAGTGGAGTTGTACTCACTATGACGCTGACTTTGGGTTGGTTGAGATTGGTTTGCGACCAATGGTACATACTCTGAGACTGAATTTGAGTCAGTATGATACATCCTCGATCATTTCTTCTTCTTCATAATTCGGAAAAAAGTAGAGCAGAATAAAACAGTGCAAGAGCAGAGCAGAACAGTACAGATCAGTACAGGGTAGAACAAGACAAAGCAGAACAGGCAGAATAGAGCAGAGCAGGGCAAGGGTCAGGCTGTACAGGGCAGTGCATTTGATGGATGAATAGTAACGACCGATAGACAGATTGCAAATGAAGTTCTCTCTAGTTGAGAGGGAGTGTTAAAATTGGCAACCAGGGCAAAACTTCATGTGGGTCATCTTATTCATGGCTGATAATATTTTTTTATTAGATTCCTCTCGTCGAGAGGTGTAGGATTGATATAAAGATCATCCGATTCTGACAAGTATTCATGAAGATATGAATTTATTTTGATTATGGAATTATTATCAAGCCGATCTACAACTCATGTAGGCTTAGAAGCCCAACAGTCGCATCTATTCAAACACCAACGTTGTGTATAAATATAGGAGGACTTTTCCTCATTTGGACTCACTCATCTCATCACATCTCTCTCTCTCTCTCTCTACTGCGCAGAAAAGAGTCTCTTCTCTACTGCGCAGAAAAGGGTCTCTCCCTCACACATGTGAAGCCGGACGCTGCTGAAACTGAAGCTGCAACTGCAGAAGTAAAGTTTGACCTGCGTGGACTATAAGATCTCCTGATCTGAATTGTGCTATAGGTTCATCTGAACCTCCTCTGGAAGCCGCAACTTTTGGTGGTGGAATCAAGTCAATCCGACAGATGGTTTGCAAGATATCGACTGCCCTAGTTTGAAGGACGCTGCTGAAACTGAAGCTGCAACTGCAGAAGTAAATTTTGACTTGCGTGGACTAGAAGATCTCCTCATCTGAACTGCGCTGTAGGTTCATCTGAACCTCCTCTGAAAGCCACAACTTTTGGTGGTGGAATCAAGCCGATCCGATGGTCGGTTTGTGAGATATCGTCTACCCTAGTTTGATGATGAAGCTGCTAATGCTGATGCTGTTGATCTAAGGTTTGCTACTGCTGATATAAATCAGATTTATTGTACTATTTCTCTTTGCTGAATTATTGAAGATAAAAGAGGATTTGATCAATGGGTTTCCCCACACATTGTGGGGTTTGTCCCTGGTTAGCCGCCACATCTTGTGTCTCTTGTCTTGGCTTGTTTTTTGTCGATCGTTTAATGTTCTATCTGCACTTTACTTTATGTACATGTGATTGCTAATCTGTGGAATATAATAAGAAAAATAAATAAACTATTATAAGCATAGAACATACCATAACTGAACAGGGCTTCAACAACAGGTAGTCATCGAGTAGGAGTGATGCAGGGGCAGTGGAAGACAACATAGAAAGAGAGACGCAGTCCAGAGGAGAGACACAGAGGGACGCAGAGCCACTCAGAGCCATGCTGGGTCAATCAGAGTGACGCAGGGGTGATGCAGAAGTGGGAGCAGGGTCTCCAAAGTGTCAGATTATCTCAGAGGGAAAGTTTGAAGTGTTTTCTTTCAGATTCTCTGTAAAATAATTCCTTGTAAGAGCAATTGCTGCTGAAGATTAATAAAGCCCTCATCTGTTGCATCAGTTATCCCGCATTGGTTTTTTCCGGGGACAATGGTCCAAAAACAACTGTGTCGATGTGATTGATTCTTGTGAATGTATTTCTTTTCTCTGGGTAATTGTGTGATAACTGCAGTAGAATTTATATTAATATTTGCTGAAGGAATTTCGTAAATAACTTATTGAGAATAATAAGTAGGTGAAATAAATCAGTTGTTGCAGTGATAGAATTTCAGTTTAGAATTTTTCACATTAAGTGGTTTCAACCTCTTAGGGAGTGACAGGTCCATGGTACATTTGTCATATGGCAGGTCTCGTGATATAATGATGGAACAAAGTGGGGCGTCAGGGGAAGGCTCCAAGCTACATGCCATGGTACAAGGGTAGCTATGATGAGGGAGACCCACACTTGAGTGTATAGATATAGGAGGGAGCAATTGTGGTACATGAGTTACCTCAACCTTTGTTCTTCCACCCTTCTTCATATGCCTTTTGCCTTTTACTGATTTTTCTTTTATAACTGCTTGGGGCTCTAGGGAGTGAGGGCATGGTGTGTAAGATATGGCAGTGATTACCCCTTTAAGGTTGGTTAGTTGATCGCCCACCGGGGGTTGGGACAATCATGGGTTCCTTAATGATGCGGGGGGCCAATATGAGGGGCCTTAGGAACTAGGGTGATGGCCATGATGATAGGGGTAGAGTTCCTGTTGGGTTTTGTCGACGTGCCAAATTTGTATGTCCCGACCATCTTTTACATTTTATGGTACATTTCCTATTGAGAGTGGCCAAATTATGCTTTTCACCAGTGTTGATAATATCGCCGAGATATCGAAGATTTTTGGAAATATCGTGATATTTTCGGCGAGCTGAAATATCGCTGCGAAAATATCGCCATATTTCCTCTCCCGAAAATATCGCGATATTTCCAAAATGTTGTCGATATCTCGGCAAAATATCGCATGATGATAGGAAAAATCGCCGGGTAGGCTGGGCTGTGGCTAGAAATGGGAATTTGCTCATTTCGGTTTCTGAGTCTTGGAGAAGGAAGGGGAAGAGCTTTGTGGTAGTTGTTAAGGAGGGATTGAAGATCAAACAACCATTGTCATCACCAACTAAGAATTTTTTGTGGATCAAAGATTGAAGAATTGTTAATTTTAGGTATTATGTTCTATGCTTAGAGCAATTTATTTCGATTTTCACAGTTAGCTCAATATCTTTTCCAGATTAGAAATCACATCAACATTATAGTAATTGCAGATAGAACATAAACATAAATTGCAGAAGACAAGCCAAGACAAGAGGACGCAAGATGTGGCACGAGCCAGGGACAAACCCCAATGTGGGGAAACCCTTGATCAATTCTTCTTATATGTTGCTTCAATAGTTCAGCAGAGAGAGAGAGAGAGTACATATACAACATAAGTCAACACTTTGACTTATCTAAATAAGAGCATATATCATCTCTAAGAAGATGATACATAAGGTTGCTGAACTCAATTGAAGACATACTGCTTCAACTGATTCTCCCAAGTGACTCCATCACCTTGCGACACCTATCATTGTGTTGCTCCTCATCATCATGCTGCACCTCACTGTGCTGCACCATGCTGCACCCATCATTACTATGCTGCATCTCATCATGCTTTACCAATCATGACTGTACTCATCACTGTACTGCATCATGTACCATTGTTGCACCATGGTTCCATACTGTTGTCCCATGTGGTAGCTGCACCATGCTTGTCACCATGTGCTTGCTGCACCTTGCTTATCATGCTGCACCATTGTGTTTGCAACACCATGCTTGATGTTGTACCATTGTAGCATTCTTGTACCATGTCATAGCTTGCTATCCCAAGTACCATGCCCAAACAAGCACCATGTCCATGTTGTCCCATCTACCATGCTCCACCGTGATTGCATTCACTGCACCTTACTGTTATTGCTGTCCCGTTGAGCCATCATGTGCTTGCTGCACCATTGCTGTTATCCCATTGTAACCTACAACAATCCAACAA
This sequence comes from Pinus taeda, assembly GCA_000404065.3. Taxonomy (NCBI): domain Eukaryota; kingdom Viridiplantae; phylum Streptophyta; class Pinopsida; order Pinales; family Pinaceae; genus Pinus; species Pinus taeda. The sequence goes on along the minus strand of APFE031562336.1, from coordinate 131,399 downwards.
GCATCATAGCCCTGCTGTCCTATTTACCATGCTGTCATACTACTAACACTGCTATCCCACTGTTAGTGACATTGCTATTCCATGTTTGCCATACTGTTGTCATACTATTCCATGTATTCCGGGCAACCTTTATCATCAACAATTTTCACACTTTGGCATGTTGCTCCAACCCTGTTTGTTAGTGCACATTGCTGCTGTCCCATCATGTTGTTGTCCCATTGTGTTGTAGTCCCATTGTTGCTGCTGTAACTGCACTGAACACACAACAAGACTAGCCCTTTAGTGTCCAGCCTTGAAGAGGCTTCTCCCATGCCACACTATCCTTTCAACGTCGCCATGGAATAACTCCAACAGGTTGCTATGGCGTTGGCCTAGCTTGCTGTAGCTTTCAACTTCCTCGACGTGCCCAAACAACCACTCAAATTCCAGCGTTTAACTTCCCTCTACTCAGCCTAGTAGCCTACCCTCTCGGCCCTAGATCCTTGGCCCTCCATCCATCAATTTGGTCACCTGAAGTGGCCTGCGCCTAGGGCATCATGGACTTGTGGTTAGGGTGTCATAGTAACCCTCCTTGACTACGGCTAGGGCTTGTAGAGACCAGCGTATAGGGCTTGTAGAGACCAGCGTATAGGGCAGCGTGTAGCCCTCCTTCTTGACTGCGTCTTAGGTCTCATACTAGGGCTCCTTACTTTCTGCGTTTAGGGCTTCCTATCTTAGATTTCTCTTCCACTAAAACCCAGAACAAGTGGAGAGAAATAAAGAGTGAAGTGTGTGTAGAAATGACTATCGAGTCACCTCCTTTTATATTAAAACTTTGAGCACATGTGGGGGTTATCTGGTTGCTAGCCAACCTTGACGAATTGTCCTATAACACAATAAATACATAACTCCATGAGTACTTATTGGAATCGGATGATTTTTAGATCAATCCTACACCTCTTGATGAAAGGGATCCAAGAAAAATATCAACTGCCATAAATAAGATGACCCACATGGAGTTTGGCCCTAGTTGCCAATTTTAACACTCCCTCTCAACTAGGGAGAACTCCATCCCTTGATCCATCTGCTAGACTGTACTATCTCTGCCATCAGTGCACCGCACTGCTCTGCTCTGCTCTTTTAAACCATGAAGAATAAGAATTGATCGAGAATGTCTCATACCATTCTCTACTGACTTGAAGTTACTTCCATATGAAGAGAGTGTGTCATATCACTCTTACTGATCCTAGATCAGTTCCAAGAGAGTGAGTCATATCACTCTTATTGACCCAAAGTCAATTCCAATTGATCCCAGATCAATATCAAAAGAGAGTGTCTCAAACCACTGATATTGATCCCAAATTAGTTTCATTGATCCCAGATCAATGGAGGTCATCCTGGCATAGGGAGTATGGTAGATACAGTGGTGCGTCCATCGATAGTAGTACTATGGTCCCTAACCCCATTTCCCTACTCATTGGCTAGATGAGAGGTACTTCCTATGAGTCCCAGACTGCATGGGTAGGATGCTTCGATAGGATAAGCACTCATCCTGCCCATAAGTCGCCATGAGCTATCACCCTGTACACAACACACCATTAGGGGAGGGTGAGTCGCCCTATGGTCGCTTGTTGCTCCAAGAAGTACCCCAAGCCCCTCGGAGCTCCCAGAGCTCAATGCATGCATCATACAAGACTCTCATAAGAGGGTCTCTCAACGAATCCAAGTCGTTTGGGAAAATCACAAATTTGACCTTTCCTCGGGACTTTGACAGAATGTCTGCGACCTGTACATCAGTCTTAATGCGATGGAGCCTTCTCGCTCATCGATGTACCAGTCCCAGATAAGGTAGTATCTAATGTCTATATGCTGGAGCAATCATAGAATACGAGATTCCTCAACAATCGAATCCCCCCCAGTTGACACACAAGCTCATAGTGGTATCCATCATGTGTACAAACAACTCACTGAAGAGCTTCCCCAACTAGGCAGCTTCACACGAGATCATACTCGTAGCTATGTATTCGGTCTTAGTGGTTCTTATAGCTATCGACTTATACTTCTTACTCATCCAGGATATTGAAGTAGAACACGAAAAGAACCAACACTCAGAAGTGCTTCTTGCGATCCTCTACGCTGCCTGTCCAGTCAGCATTCGAATAATCATGCAGCTTCACATTTCCAGCAGTGTATCTCAATCCATGAGAGATTGTGCCCCGAAGATATCTCAGAAGATTCTTGGTACCAATGCAGTGAGGCTCAACCAAATATGAGCACAACATGCTAATTGCAAAACATACATCCAGATGGAATTTCACCAAGAACATCAATGCAAATGAGTTTATGAAACTCAGAGGCATTTCCCATATTTAGTCCGGCATCACTACCACATAACTTCTGAAAGTTAAGCTCCAGCGAGGTAGTCACGGGCTTGTGGTTTACCTTTCCAAATCCGAATCCAACTCCCTCTTAATTTTGGAAATGAGAGGGTCTACACCTGTCAAAAAGCGGTCGTCCTCAGAAGGTGTCGGTATGAGATGTCTATCATCCACAAACTTCAAGCAATGGTTTGGATCGGCTTCACTCCTAGTGAATCTAAGCTTCGTCAGACAACTATCAATCCTCTCATATTGAGCCTAGGGTGTTTTGCCTCAAGCCACAGAGGGCTTTCTTCTTCCTGTATACATGAGATTTCCGATCATGAATCTCAAACCCCTCGAGTTGTTCCAAACAAGCGGACTTGCTACATGAGGGGAATGGTCCCCTTGTAAGATTTTCTTTCGGTACATCTCAGACATATACCTTCATGCTCTTCTTGAATTCAGGAATCCCTGTCACCATGCTCTTCTTAAATTCAGGAATCCCTGTCACCATCTAACTCACATCGGGTAGGGCCCCATAAGTAGACCTCCGGTGCTATAGATGAGATGTGTCAACTGACATGGTCCCCAATGGACCATCTTGCAACTTGATACAAATTGCCAACCCTGAACTCAAAAGCATCTTTGAAAATTCCATTTTCAAACATGTGCCTTTCCATCGATGAATGCCACCCTGAAACCTTTGACTTCCAGGTTCTTTTTGCGATCAGGTACATAAAGAGATTCTTGTAAATGAATTGAGTTACCTGTTGATTTGGGGTAGCATCGGATGTGCTCTAGCCACGAAAATTGGTGGAGAGGCTAAGGCGCATGAGATCTCCAATACCTTGAAAGGGTTTGGGCAGATTCTAAACAGTTTGGGAGATATTAAAATAATTAATATTTTTAATGAAGTCCCTAAGTCTAAACTTAGGGAAAATAAAATATTGATGTGAATTAATATAAAACTGTGTTAGAATGGTCCAAAAGTCATGGATCAAGCCAGATCTTATCTTAGCCATTGATTAGGGACTTAATCTCGGCCATTGATTTGTCAATGAGAAAAGTATAAGAGGAGGCTTGAGGGTCACTTGGAGAATACACTGAGGGAGACCAATCAGTTCAATTTCTAGAGTGGGGTTAGTTGAGTAATTGAACCAGTGGTCTAGTGAATAGTCAGGAGGTAGCAAGTAAGGAGCAGAGAGGTGGGATCAACCACTGGAGATTAGCGGTAAGGCAGGAGAGGCAGATGCAGGGCTTTTCAAGCAGACGCAGAGGCAACAGAAGACTACGCAGTGACTAGCTGGGCCTACGTGGGTGACATAGAGAGGCCTAGGGCTGATGTAGTCAAGTAGGGGTTGACGCAAAGAGTTTGAGAGCCACGCAGAGGTCAGCGGAGTTGACATTGGGATTGGGAGAAGTGCTGAAGAATTATTTCTCTTTGTGGTTAAGCCAGTTTGGCACCCTGTTGTACTAAAGAATTGTTGAATAATAAAATCCTCCCTTACTGCACCGATTTTCCCACATTGGTTTTTTCCGGGGACTATTGTCCAAATTATTTGTGTCAATGTGTTAATGCTCGTGCATATGTTAGTTTCTATGACGATGTGCTATATGCAACAATATTTATTATAATGTTTATTGAAGTAATTTCATAAATAACTTATTGTGGAATAAGTAGGAAAAATAAATAGTTGCTGTAGTGATAGAATTTTACATTACCCTCATCCCATTGAGGGATAATATTCCCTAGATGCTTTCCGGGATAGGTGGCATTGACTCCAAGTATAATCTCACAATTGTTTCCATCTCTACCAAATTAGAGAGAGCACCCTTCTATCTGATGAAGTGTCTTGAAGCACTAGAATCAATAAGCCAGATTCCCAAAGAGTTTGGAGGAGAGGGCCAATATAAGATAATGCTACTTTATCTTACCAAAGACAACATTTGATTCTTCACACTTGGAGTTCCTTGCTTTCTTTGAAGAGTTGGCCGTTTCCTTGATGACTTGTATTACTTTTCATTCCTTCGATCATTGAAGATGTCCCTGGAATGATTGTTCTCATCATCAAGTGATGTGTCCCTACCATTTGGACACTCCTCAACATAATGGCCGAACTTGTTACAAACAAGGCATCCGTCTTTCTTTCCACCCTTAGATCTAGACTTCCAATTGGAGTGATCTTTAGGTAGGCCATCAGATGCTTCCGCTACACTACTCGGATAATATTCTCTGCTTCAACTTCACCCTTGGTGAATTTGAAGAGGGATGAAGAACCCATTGAGCCTTTTGTCCTTTCCCAACTGTCTTCGGTGATTGCTCTTTCACTCTTGCTTGGGCTTTGTCTTCACCTCACCTCTGATACCATGTTAATTTTAGGTATGTTCTATGCTTAGAGCAATTTATTTCAATTTTCACAGTTAGCTCAATACCTTTTCCAGATTAGCAATCACATCAACATTATGGTAAATTGCAGATAGAACATAAACATAAATCGCAGAAGACAAGCCAAGACGAGGACACAAGATGTGGTGCTAGCTAGGGACAAACTCCAATGTGGGGAAACCCTTGATCAATTCTTCTTATATGTTTTTTCAATAGTTCAACAGAGAGAGAAAGAGAGAGAGATAGTACAAATACAACAGAAGTCAACACTTTGACTTATCTAAATAAGAGCATAGATGATCTCTAAGAAGATGATACATGAGGTAGCTGAACTCAGTTGAAGACATGCTGCTTCAACTGATTCCCTCAGGTGACTCCATCACCTTGCGACACCTATCATTGTGCTGCTCCTCATCATCACGCTGCACCTCACTGTGCTGCACCATGTTGCATCTCATTATGCTTTACCAATCATGTCTGTACCCATCACTGTACTGCATCATGTACCATTGCTGCACCATGTTGCCATAGTGCTGTCCCATGTGGTAGCTGCACCATGCTTGTCGCCATGTGCTTGCTGCACCTTGCTTATCATGCTGCTCCATTTTGTTTGCAGCACTGTGCTTGTTGCTGTCCCATTGTAGCATTGCTATACCATGTCATAGCTTGCTGTCCCAAGTACCATGACCCAACAAGCACCATGTCCATGCTGTCCCATCTACCATGCTCCAACATGATTGCATTTGCTGCACCTTATTGTTGCTACTGTCCCGTTGTGCCATCATGTGCTTGCTGCACCATTGCTGCTGTCCCATTGTAACTTACAACAATCCAACAAGTATCATAGCCTTGCTGTCCAATTTACCATGCTGTCATACTACTAGCACTGCTGTCCCACTGTTAGTGACATTGCTATTCCATGTTTGCCATATTGCTGTCATACTATTCCATGTATTCTGGGCAGCCTTTATCATCAACAATCTTCACACTTTGGAATGCTGCTCCAACCTTGTTTGTTAGTGCACATTGCTGCAGTCCCATCATGCTGCTTTCCCATTGTTGCTGCTGTCCCATTGTTGCTGCTGTCACTGCACCCAACACACAACAAGGCTAGCCCTCTAGTGACCAGCCTTGAAGAGGCTCCTCCCATGCGACGTTATCCTTTCAACGCAGCCATGGAATAACTCCAAGAACTTGCTATGGCCTGTGGCCTAGCTTGCTGTAGCTCTCAGCCTCCTCAACGTGCCCAAACAACCATTCAAATTTCGGCCTTTAGTTTCCCCTTTACTTGGCCTAGTAGCCTACCCTCTCGGCCCTAGATCCTTGGCCCCCCATCCATCAATTCGGTCACTTGAAGTGGCCTGCAGCTAGGGCATCATGGACCTGCAGTTAGGGCATCATAGTAACCCTCCTTGACTGCGACTAGGGCTTGTAGAGACCAACGTATAGGGCAACGTGTAGCGCTCCTTGACTGCGTCTAGGGCTTGTAGAGACCAACGTATAGGGCAGCGTGTAGCACTCCTTCTTGATTGGGTCTTAGGTCTCATACTAGGGCTCCTTACTTTTTGCGTTTAGGGCTTCCTCTCTTAGATTTCTCTTTCACTAAAACCCAAAACAAGTGGAGAGAAATCAAGAGTGAAGTGTGTGTTGAAATGACTATCAAGTCACCTCCTTTTATATTAAAACGTTGAGCACATGTGGGGGTTATTTGGTTGCTGGCCGACCTTGACGAATTGTCCTATAACACAAATAAATTCATAACTCCATGAGTACTTATTGGAATCGGATGATCTTGAGATCAATCCTACACCTCTTGATGAGAGGGATCCAAGAAAAATATCGGTTGCCATAAATAAGATGACTCACATGGAGTTTGGCCCTAGTTGCCAATTTTAATAAGAATAGTGAGACAAACTTCATTACTTCCATTAACAGGTATGTTCTTAAAAACCCCTATGTTAATGATTTTTGTCATAGATTTAGGGGTATGCTTGCTTGCCTCTTTGCCTACCAACATTTTGGTTCTTTTATTTTATTTTTTATTCCCATTTGCTATGATTTTCATGCCCATGAGCCAATGCAAGGATTTTCTCCATATTTGAACGACAAGCTTCATTTCTTTTTTTAACTTTCTTATGCACCCTCTTATTGCCATTTTCATTGAATTCACATTGCAAATAATGTATTAAAAAATTATTTTTTAAAATGAGGTGGTTATTACTTATTATTTTTTGTGTATGGTTGTTTAATGCCAATTTTTTGTTTTTTTAGTGCCCTGTAGTAGATTTGAACTACAAAAATATAAAAATGCAAAATATGCCCAATAAATAAGACAAAAGATGATAAAACTTCAGATCTTTATTAATATCGAAACCCTTGAGGTAGGGTAACACCATACAACTACTCATTAAAGAAGGAGATCGCTCCACAAGCCATATGCTTGTCAATACAAAACAATATTTGACATCCCTCTATGGAGAGTCTCTACCGTATATATAGGCTTCATACATGCAATACCATGGGTAATTACCATGGGTCTCCAATTACCATACGTCCAATACAATGGGCTTATCACTTTATTCCCTAACTACTTGTGGCCCCATACATAATGTGGGTTAACCACTTTATTTATTAATTATGGCCCATGTATTTATCATCTTTACATTGCCTTGTTCCTTTGGGTACCTCCTTCTGTACCCCATATTATCCCCCCTAAGTATACTACATGCCCTAGGTTTGAATTAATTCACTACAAATATGCCAAAAGCCTTGGGCCCATTTTGGGAGTATGGGGAGCCTGATGGTGGGACAAATCAGGAATATCTATCATGCAAATTGTGTGGGACCAAGATGACAGGAGGGGTTTTGCGATTGAAATACCATCTGGCTAGACTCCCTAGACATGATGTTGGGCTTTGTACAGTTTCTATTGCGGAGTTTATTCAAAAAGCTCTTGAACCAATTGATGAAAAAGACAGAAGGAAGAGGCAGAAAGAGACAAGGCTGAACGTGCAGGTAGATCTTTCGAGATATCTTCTTCTGATTTTGAGGCTGAGGGTAGTGGGAGGGGCTCCACAGCGTCACCTGCTATTGCCAATGCTAATGTGACTGGGTGTGAGAGGTCATCAATTTTTGTTCCACGAGCACATGGAGCACAACCTTCGATAAAATCAATTGTTAAAAAAAGGGAGAAGCAAGAAGTAGATAAGGTTATGGGGAGGTGTCTTTTTTGGAGCGAATTACCTCTCAGCATCACCAAAACCAATCCATTTTGGTAGCCAATGTGTGATGCTATTGCTGTTGTGGGCCCAGGGCACAAAAGTGCTACATATGAGGAGTTGTGAGGGCCAATCCTTCAAGCAAAAAAGCAAGACATCAACTCTAGATTGGCGGAGTTGAAACAAACATGGGAAGTGTTTGGATGCACAGTAATGTCTGATGGTTGGACAGATAGGAAGAGTGAGACCCTTCTAAATTTCTTGGTACATTGTCCTAAAGGTACCGTGTTTATTAAATCAGTGGATACATCAACACTTATAAAAGATGCAACAATGATATGTGAGTTGTTAGATGGGTTCATTCGGAAGATTGGTGTGCAAAATGTGGTGCAAGTCATAATAGATAATGCAATTAATTTTGTGTCTGCAAGCATGATGCTTATGGAGAGGCATCACACATTGTTCTGGACTCCGTGTGCAACACATTGTATTGATTTGCTGCTTGAGGATATGGGGAAACTCTCTTTCATCAAGTAGGTGATTGATATGGCTAGGAGCGTCCCCAAGTTTATATATAACCATGCTTTTGTTCTTAGCCTCATGAGGAGATACACTAGAAACAAGGAGTTGTGACGTCTTGCAATCACATGTTTTTCCACCAACTTTATTATTCTTTAGTCTTTGCTTCGATGCTAGTTTGAGTTGAAGCAAATGTTTATTTTAGATGAGTGGCGTGATTGTAGATATAACATGAGACATGACATAAGAGCCATTGCAAAAACGGTGTACACTGACACATTTTGGTAGGGAGTAGAAGAAGTGTGCTTAGTTAGTGAACCTACAGTAAAGGTTTTGGGACTGGTAGATGGGGACAAGCCTGCAATGGCTTATATGTATGAGGCCATGGATAGGGCCAAGGAGGCCATTCATTCCTATTATGCAGACACGGGTTCTGCTGGGCTTGATAGACATATGATGTATGGGATGTGATTGATAGTCGGTGGATAGGGATGCTTCATCAACTCATTCATGCAACAACACTCTTCCTCAACTCCCCATTTTCATACAAATGCACCTTTGATTTTAATGGTGAGGTGATGGAAGAGTTCCATTCTTGTATTCAAAGGATGGTACTTGATCCTGAGATTTGTAGCAAAATCAATCGCGAGATACAGTTTTATCGGGATTGTGTTGGCCTATTTGGCTTTGATAATGTTATCAGGGAAAGGACGCTTTACATGCCACATAAGTGACAAGTCATCACTCATTAGAATTTTCAATTTTCAATCTACTTATTTTAATCTAGATCTTTAAAATTCAATTATGTAACTTTTATTTGAAAGTTTAATTATGTTTCAAGTTTTTGACTTTTTCTGTTTCTTTATTTTGTTGTAGATATTTGGTGGCGAAGCTATGGTGCAAGGGCACCAAATTTGCAGAAATTGGCCATAAGAATCCCGAGTCAAACATGTAGCTCTTCAGGGTGCGAACACAATTGGAGTGTATTTGAGAAAATACACTCAAAAAAGCGCAATAGGTATAACTTTGAGCTTCAACACTCAGCTGAGCAATTACATGTATTGTAATTTTTAATTTTTAATCTATGACCCTCAAGTGTCAAGAGTCAAGACTCAATATTTTTTTTGACACTCTTACAGGTTGGAGTTCTCATGCCTCAATGATTTAGTGTATGTGCATTGCAATATCTGACTTAGAGTGAAGCAAATAGAAGCACTAATGGATCTAGATGCCATTTCCTTAGACAATATTGATGTATTGTCTCAGTGGAGGGTGGAGTCTGAGGTGCTCATCTTGGAGGAGTCACCTTCATGGTTAGAGCCAGAGGATCCATTAGAACAGGGGCAATAAGAGGAGGAGGACTCAAGGGAGGAGCAGCACGAGGAGGAGGAGGAGGAGGAGACTATGGGAGCATTAACGTCAGCATCATCTGCTATAGATATAAGAGAGCACAACTCCATACCCAACACTCATTATTTGACATTAGGTGCATGGGCAGGGCCTTCTACTACTAGGGGCAGGCCTGGCAAACAACCCATCATGTTTTCCCGTAAAAGGGGGAGAGGGCCCTGATTTCAGATAGACAACTGCTAGTTTTATTTGTTTTGCTACATATAACTCATGATGATGAGATACTTTTATTTGTGATTTTTTTTTGTATTGGTTCTCCATATTTGAGTCCTTGATTAGACAATTATCAGGGATCAACAGGATTTGGTATCGCCTTTGATGTATCATTTTTATTTTACATCATATATATTAGTGTTTTCTTCATATTTATGTGCTAATGTGTTTATTTCATATTGTTATTGCTTTATATATTTAAAAATCTAAATATATTATGTATTTTTTATATTTGCCGATATTACCAATACGATGTTTTTTGGACCCTCGCTGATATTTTGCTGATATTGATATTTTCAACACTGCTTTTTACTTTTTTTTTTTTTAGCTGCATCAACCTACGGGGCATAGTTCCAATCCTGACCTGTTATCCACAATCTGGTCAACATTTCGAGAAAGCAATGAACGAGGAAGTAACGAGAAATTTTCAAAGATCAAAGTCATCAACCAACATGATTATATCATTGTAAACCCAATTTCTGCAAGTTTTATTGTAAATGGTGCTAGTATGACCATTTAGTTATGTAACAACACCTAGGTAAACCTCTGATTCTGGCAAAGTATTTCATCTTAGGAAGTTTTTTAACCTCCTTGAATTATGTGTGTTTGTAAACATGCCCATTCGGAAAAGTTTTTCTTCCAGCTTAAACCCCAAAGCTAGGGTGGAATTCATTGACAAGGTTTTAGGTGAGTCTTAGTATTATATCGAGTTTATTATAAAAGTGTGTTTGGGAATAATTCTAGTGCATGGTCCCTCACAGTTAGACACCACGGCTAAATTATTTTATTACAAGAACACTTGGTTTCATACTAGATCATATTATGTCGCAAAATAGGGTAAATTATTGAGGTACTAGTCTAAATGTGTATTTCCTCTTCTAAGGGTTGAATTTGTAATTTTTTCATGTAAAAATATTTTAGTGCATGGTCCCTTGCAGTCAGACACCATGGCTAAAATATTTGAGGGTGGAAAAAATTATTAATCCCCTCTAGAGTCAATTAATTCATTTTTCTGGCTAATTTAAATAAAAATCTTAAGCCAAAAAATTAATTAATTTTGAGTCAAAAAATATTTATAGAGAATATATTTCTCTCCAAGTGGAAAATAATAAAAAATTCGTGGGTCAAAAAGAATTCAATTTTTGGAGGTCCTCCACCAAGGGAAAAATGGATATTTTAAGAAAATTTGAGCCCTTGGACCTTGGTGGTTAAGTTAGTGAATTTTTTGAAGAAATGAATCCAAAATATTAATTTTTGGATTGATTAAAAGTGGTTTTTAAGAAGAATTTGAATTTTTCCTCAAAATAAAAAATTCAACGGTGGAGATTAAGAGATGATCAATTCATTTTCAACGTTCGAGATTATTTTGACGAGGATCAAGCCAACTAGTTGTTATTTTCCACTTGGAGGGGTTTTGCTATATAAATAAGCCATTCAACTTCTATTGTAATGATGATCTCTGGATGAGAAAATTTTTGTAACCTTGATATTGAGTTGCTGCGCTGCTGGGAACATTCTTTATCATAATAGAAAGACTTAAGGTTTTAGTTCATAGTGTTCTTCTTTTGTTGATCTATGGTATGTGTTAGCTACGTGTTTTTTACAAATTGTTATTTCATTTGTCAGTGATAAAAACATTCTATTGGTACAAGCTATCTTAGGTGATCTGATTCACAATATGATCTAACAATTTTATTTTCAGAAAATTATAGAGATTTATAAGTATGCTAACCCTTGGGCTCCAAGTTCATAGACTGTGGGGAAGAGCCGACTTTATTTGGGCTCTAAGATTTCGTTGTGGTAATTAATTTTTTAGAAGGGTATTGGCCAATCTATCTTTCGAATTTATTCATCCATTGTATTTATTTAAAAATATTTTCAAAAGTGAATATAATATTAAATCTGGGAATAGGAGGAGAGCATGAGGATGGAGAGCAGCTAGGGTTTGCACTCACGGGCAACACCTGACAGACCAACAAACACTCGAAGCAGGAACAGTTGGGGCTCGGGCTTGCGTGTATCGCCTGACACTTCTGCACCTCCATGGACAGCAAAAGGGAAGACGCAAATGACAAAGGAATAGACTGACAGAGGAATGAGTGGGATGGCAGGGGGGAGAGATCCCCTCCTACTGAAGTGTTGTCGTAGGTGAGACGAGCCTATAGGGATCAGCCAGTGGAAACGGGAATCACGGCAAGGGTCTACCTGTACTGGGAGCAAAATGGAAGGTTGGGCTAGGAGGAAAATGCTTGCCCAGAGCATCCTAAAAACCCAGATTTGTAATACCTTATAACAAGCTGGAGGAGTAGAAAGGATATATGAAGGACCATGCCTTGATTAGCAAGTTTATAGGGGCATGGCCAAATGAGAAGTAACTGATAAAATGTATTCAGCAACGATCGCAGCCAAAGGGGCATATCCACCTCAAGTTGGGGGCGAAAGGGTTCTTCTCGATTATTTTTTCCGACCTAGAAGACAAGGAGAGGATCTTTGAAGATGGACCATATTTCTTCAACAATGCAGGCTTGTTCATGCAACACTGGGAGGAGTGCTATAACTCGGATCAGGAGAAGATGCTGGTGGCACCCATCTGGGTTCGACTCTTCGGCCTCCCAATGGACTTTTGGGACCCATAAATACTAGAAGGAATAGGCAACTTGTTCGACACTTTTGTCAAAGTGGCAGACATGACGAGAAAAGGTAGGTATACTTCCTATGCAAGAATCTGTGTTTACATGAATATCACGGAGCCATTACCAGACTGCATAGAATATGAATACCATGATGAGGTATGGCAGCAAACCCTGGATTACGAGCATATCCCCTTTAGATGTAGGAGATGTCATGAATACGGGCACCTGTACCGAACTTGCCCGTTAAACAACCCAGACAACCAGACGCAAGGAAAGAACACTGGAGAGGTTACGGGAAAAGAGGTTGGAGACGACTTTCCCAGGAAGTGCACAGAAGGAGAAGAAATCAGAAACCAACAGGGATACAAAAGGCCCACCAAAACGAGGTAGAGCAAAGAAACCTCAATAGATTTGCTACCCTTCAAATGAATGAGATGGGGGAGATGAGCGGGGAAGCCACTAAGGAGACGACAAAAACTTAGTAGAAATAAAATGAGGGCAGTAAAGCAAAGAGACAAGAAGTAAATGAAAAAGAAAGAGAGTCAAATAACATGCAAATGGTGGAGCAAAATCCAATGGAAATCGACTCCTAGAAAGAAGACTTTAGTATGTAGGAGCAAGTGATGAAACAACTGCTACAGGAATTGAGACACTTGGACGAACGCTTATCCCAGAGGACCAAAAGCAACTCTATAAAGAAACCTTTCAACAATACAAGATAAAACAGGGATTGGCTATAATAGTCCAACCAAAACACTTAGGATCCCAAGGCAGACAAGGGCAAGATCCAGGAGGACTGGGAAAGGGGAGAAAGAAAAGGGGAAGAAGACCTATGAATGAGTCCATATAGATGGTGGGGGAACTATTCGTAAACTCTGGGAGAGTGGTGCCATTATCAGAGGTATTCCAACAACCCCCAAAATTGTTGAAATGATTATTACAACCTGGAATATAAGAGGTCTCAATAACAGAGGCAAACAGAGATACCTCAAAGAGAGATTGAAAAGGGATCCACCTAGTATTATGATTCTACAGGAAATGAAAATCAGTGAAAAAAAGCTGAAAGAGATTATGGAAAACCATAAACCCTAGTACCAAGTCATTGGACAGGACGCAAATGGTAGTGCGGGAGGATTGGCCATTATTTGGAACCCATGAGAAATATGGTTCGAAGACTGGGTTAGCATTCCACGAATCCTCTCTGGGAGATTTAGGGTCATTGGATCCAACGAATGGGTGTTACTCACAGGAGTATATGGTCCCCATATACCAGGAGAAAGGAGGGCTTTTCTACAGAACCTAGTAAAAATAAGAAGCCTGTACCTAGAGGACTTATGGGTGGTGGGAGGGGATTTTAACATGATCACCTCATTGGCAGAAAAAAGAGGTGGCATGAGGAGGGTGGACATGGATATGGAACTCTTTGGGGACACTATAGGGGAGCAAAGACTAGTCGACATCCAAACTATAAACGGGGTGCACACCTAGAACAATAGAAGAGGAGGGAATAACCAAATTGCATCCCGATTAGATAGATTCCTGATCTCGGAACAAGTAATGAGTTGAGATATATTTGTCGAAGCATCGATTCTTCCTGGAATGGGCTCAGACCATTGGCTGATCCAGCTGGAAGTGGACTTGAAAGCTAGCCCGAAAAACCGTCCCTTCAGGTTTGAAGCCTTTTGGCTCAGAGATCCTGGCCTCATAAAAAAAATCGAGCTATGGTCGACGAAGAGCGAACAACAGGGGAGGAACTGTATGCATATGTTCCAACTAAAACTCAAAGAAATAAAAAAAAATAAGGAAATGGAACAAAGAAGACTTCGGAGACATTATGAAGGATCATCAACAATTAAATCAAAAGATGATGGAAGTGCAACAAAAAATAATATGGGAAGGGAGATTGGATGAGACAATTGCAGAAAGGGGACTAATCATTACCCAGTTGGAGGAAGGCGCAAGCGAGAGGAGATTTTGTGGAAACAGACGTCGAGAGTGAATTGGTTAAGAGAAGGGGAGAGGAACACCCAGTTCTTCCACAAGGCCATGATCCAACATCGTTAGAGCAACACAATATTCTCACTCAAAGATGATGAGGGGAACCGTAGTACGCAACATGAGGAGATGGAGGGAATCCTCGTAAACCACTTCAGAGATCTCCTAACAAAACCTCAAGAAGATAGAATGGAAGCAACACAAAGAATCTCCTAGCACATTCCCAGAAGGTTTCTCAAGAGCAGAATCTAGCCTTGATGAGAGCAGTAGTGCTCGAGGAAGTGGAAGAAATTGTTAAAGGAATGAAAAAGAATAAGGCCCCAGGCTAGGACAGGTTTACAGTTGAATTTTTCCAAGTCACTTGGCTGTTAATGGGAAAAGACATCCTAGAGGTTGTGGAGGAATCAAGACGAAATCAAATGGTATGCCCTAGACTTAACTCCACTTTTATTACTCTCATTCCTAAAACCTCAAATTCGGAAAACCCGCAGGGATTCAGACCCATTGTCTTGTGCAATGCCATCTATAAAAATATAGCCACTCTGATTGTCAAACGACTAAATCCTCTTCTCCCTAACATTATCTCCCCAGAACAAACAAACTTTGTTGAAGGGAGGCAAATTCTAGATGGACTGGTCACCTCCCAAGAAGTGGTCCATTCCCTCAAGGTCAAGAAGGCCGCAGGCATGTTAGTGAAGTTGGATCTCTCAACGCTTATGATTGGTTGAGCTGGGAGGCCTATGGTTTTAATCCTAGATGGATTAACTGGATAAGCTCCACCCTTGTTTTTTCTATCCTTCTAAACGGGACCCCTATCAGAACACAACCCCACTCAGGGTTTGAGACAAGGGGATCCCTTGTGTCCTTTCCTGTTTATTATTGCTACTGAGGGATTGGGCAAATACATCAAGAAGAAAGCCGAGGAGTCTAGAATCAAAGGCTTAAGGCTCTGGGGGAATGACCTTGCAATAACACACCAACAATTCGTGGATGATATCATGCTCTTCTGCCAAGTTTATCTCAGAGAAGCTCGAAGAATGAAAGAAATCTTGAACACCTTTATGCAAGCATCTGGAACCCAAATCAACAACGAAAAAATCCTATACCTTCTTCTTGAATGCCCAAGGGAACATAAAATCCTATTTGGCTAGGATTATGGGATTTAACACAAGTAACCTCCCCACTAAGTACCTAGGAATGCCCCTATCAGAAAAACTCCTAAAATTGGTAGGATGGCAACAAACTATCCAAAAGATTTAGGGAAGGTTGGGAAACTGGGCCTTTCGATCCCTAACTAGCAGGCAGAACTGTCCTCCTAAAAGCAGTACTTTAGTCAATCCCTATCTACTAGCTGTCAGGTATGGCTACCACCAAAGGGGCCTGTACCAAAATGGTGGATATCTTTAAAAAATTTCTATGGGGAGGGGCACAACAAAAGAAAAAAATGGGCTCTTATGTCCTGGCAGGGATTCAAAAAGAAAAATATGGAAGGAGGGCTTGGCCTATGAGACCCCTGTACCTTAAATCAAGTAATGGGGGCAAAACTTTGGTGGAGATGGCTAGGGGAAGGAGGGGATCTATGGAAACAAATTTGGACAAGAAAGTATAATATGCCAGAGAGAATGGAGGAAATCCTTCGGTACAGAGATACACTCAAGGGCTCAGCCATATGCAACTTAGTAAGACAAAACCGTAATCTCATTGCCCAACATGCTTTCTGGGAAATTCGAAATGGCAGAACAACTAGATTCTGGAAGGATTCATGGCAACAAAGAGAAAGATTGATAGACAGGCAAGACCTCCAAGATATTTATTGATTCATCAATGACAGAAACATTCAATATGTAGAACAATTCTGGACAGAAGGGCAAGGGACAGGAAACTGGAGAAAATGGAAAAAAATAGAAGAATGGGGTCAGGGTATAGAGACAGAGAAAGGGGCAAAGTTCGACAAAGAAATGAGAACAAGACAAATAACGATTAGAACGGGCCTGAATATCTTGATATGGGGACACTCAACAAAAGGAACCTTCACCATCAAAGAAGCTTACGAGCTAAAAGTAGAACAAGAACAAGATGGCCAAGCACTGCTCTGGAAAAAAATCTGGAAGGGAGGATGGTGGCCTAAGTTAGCACATTTCATCTGGCTAGTCTATAAAGGGAGAATCCTTACATTGGAACAGTTACAGAAGAAAGGAATGCAAGGCCTGTCCTTCTGCTGGATGTGCCGACAAGACAGAGGAGACATTGAGCACATGATGAACTCATGTTCGTTTGCGAACTAGAAGTGGGGCCAAATACAAGGAGTCTTCAGAAGGATGGATAGGAACTGTCAAATCATAAAGTAAACAATCTTGATATGGCACAACAACATCTTCTCAAGCCCTGTCCTGAATAGAGCATGGGCACTGGCCTTGGGATTCAACCTTCGGGCCATCTGGAACGAACAAAATTGCATTTTAAAAAACAAATCCTCAACACAAGAAAAGGTGTGGGAAGGATTAGTAAAAAACATCAGGGAAACGATTCTAGCAGAATAATGGAGTCCAGAAGATTGGCAAGTTCCTCCTCATGAAGCAAGATTACTTTGTCATCTTAACTTAACCATGGAAATGATAGCCCCTAATGCCTGGAAAGCAAGAAGGATGAATATCGATTCCCCGATGCATTTCACTTTACTAGGAGAAGGATTTATCAAGATGAATTTTGACGGGGCCTCAAAAGGGAACCTAGGAGTAGCAGGATTAGGTGGCATATTTAGAGATAACCAAGCAAACACGCGACTCATATATGTAGACTTATGTGGAATCACAAGTAACAATGAAGCAGAATTCACAGCAGTTGGACAAGGGGCTTCGAACAACTGTAAGAATGGGATACAACAATGTGGAGGTGGAAGGAGACTCCAGCTTGGTCATAAACACCGTGAGGAAACTTAACAATGGCACGTCATGGGACAAACTAGGCCAAAGTTGGAGGACAACTCGCCTTATCCAGGAGATATGGGAGCTCATACACAAGTTCAATTATCTAATAATTAGACATGTAAGAAGGGAAGGGAACAAAGCAACAGATTTCTTGGCCAACTGGGGCTGCAATCAACAACATGGCCCAATGGAAAAATTATGGCCAATTCAGCCTAGGGATGATAGACTTAAAGCCCTGGAGGACATCCTTCAGCAAGATTCCCAAAACGACCAGGAAACTGAGAATCCAAACAACAATACCCCCAATCAGGGTGCGTACTCGAGGCAGGAGGGTACACTGGTCAGACATGGTAGTTATGATGTTTAAGGGAACGGTACCACCCACAGCCCCCCACACGCTCATGGCGATGGGTGCGGTGGCCTCCTGCATGCTACCTGACAGAAGAGATGGGAGAAGTGGCAGGCATGGCCAGGACGGAGAAGGAGGTGAGTAGACTAAGGCAGGACGGGTGATGCGACAGAGCAAGGTTGAATGGGATTATGAAAGGATTCAAAAAAGAGAGAGGAGTATAATTCAGATTACGGGAGGATGGAGGAGCGAAGGCTCAAGTTTGGGAAGCTACCAACAACGGTCTCAACGAAGCATTTCCGGGTATGTATGCTGGCCTTTCAAGCCCATTACTATGGTAACTTTGTTAATTCATGGCTGGGGTGTGTGGGAGATAACAGGGGAGGGAAATTGGGGGGATGGCCGGGGAGACCAGCATAAGCTGGGGGATGGTGATCGCGTTTGGGCTGGAGGCGAGAGCCATCAGAAAAAACCGGGCTGGGATCTAGAGAATCCTTTGGTGAGCGATCAAGATAGTTGGTATACCTATGAGGGTGGGGAGACTGAGGCTAAGCATGAGCGATGGCCACAGGAGGAGTAGAGAAGTGAGGCAACTCTTCTGGGTAGAGGTGTGAGGCAACAGCACTGGGCAGAGGGGTGAGGGAAGGCAATGCGATTGGGAGTGATGGTAACCCGACTCGATGGGCTGGCTGTGAGAGCCGTGAGCGTAAACTGGATCTGGCACCATGACACCACCCCTGTGAGTAGGCGAGAGCATTGGCAAAACCATGGGGGTGGTGAGGCTATCGCAACGCAGGCGATAAAGCAAAGTAAGTGGCAGAAGAGTGGCGCAACTACACCAGGCAGAGGAGAGGCAATGCATCTTAGGGCAGAGGGGTACTTGGGCAGAGGTAATTGCGATGGGAAGCATGAGGGGAGAGGAACCTGCATCAATCCGGAGAGGCATGAGACCACGTCACTTGGGCAGAGGTAATTGCGATTGGAAGCATGAGGGGAGAGGACCCTGCATCAATCCGGAGAGGCATGAGACCACGTCCCAAGAGCTAATTCATTTCGTGTGTGAACAGGCACGGAACAAAGAAGAGATGGCCCAACCTGCACGTGGAAGAGGACGCGACAGAAGGGGGAGGGAGTCTACTCGAGTCGCAAACACGAGCACTTCGAAACCTAGGTGTGGGAGGAAGCCTATAGAATGCCTCATTAGCGAAGCGACGACATCATACAGGGAAGGAACGGATGCCTGCAGGCATCCGTAAGATTTTGGACGAATGGGAGGAGAAGATAAAATAGGAGGATGAGTTTGAAGAGATGGAGAATTGGCGGGTTGTAATCCCGGATCCCAAGATTACGAGGGGTAGACTCACTCAGTTTAAACAGGCGCTCTGTCTGTACTGGCTCATGAAGAGCCTTATGGGGAAGGCATTGGAGCAAATGTTAGTGGGGATTGCTATGACCCTCCAGGACATGCCCAATTACCAAAAAAACTTGCAGACAATCCAATTTCAGCGGTATAAGTAGGACATTCGCCTTGACTGAATCCAAAGGCACATCCCTTGCATTATTGAGCTTGTTGATATGCCTTGCGACTCAGCCAAACACCAGACTCCGGTGGAGTCTGCTTCCGAAGAACAATAGGATTAGTCAGTTTCTTGGATGTTTTTTGTTTCTTGCGGGTAGCATTTACTTTTACTGTTGCATGCTTATGACAGATAGACACATAGACTCTTATCATGATACTGATACATATATAGCTTGGTTAGATCGACTGATACTAAATTGTTTTTGGATGGCTTATAACGAGGATAGGTGGCTAACAAACTTGGTTTCCACTGGGCAAGTTGAGGCCACCTATCTCATATATGAGGTGTAAAGTTGTGTTTTATAAATAGAAAAAGAAGGTCCTGCCAAGATTAACCAAAAAAAAAAAAAATTTCAAAAATATTATTTGATCTTGGGTTAAACAGAATAATTATGCTTATGAGAGCTTGCGATTTTTATTTTGTAAATATTGTATATTTGTAAATATTTTTATTTTTTCTAACCCTTGTTTTTTTGCGGCGTTTGGGTATTTGGGGGTTTTATTTATTTTGTATATATATTTGGGGTTTGGAATTCTTTTATTCATTTGTGCTAGTGATAGCTCAAGTGTTTGAACTTTGAAGTAGCAAAATATTTCTAGGATATTCATCCAAGCAAGGAAGTTTGATCTAGGCCCTTGAGGGTAAGGTCTAGCCTCCCCAGCTCCCAACAACTCAACGTCCAATTGAAGAAGGGAAGCCATCCAACACTTTGAAGTGATTTTTTGAACAAATTTTTGGGGAAATTTTGTGATTGCAGGTTTCTGGAATTTGTTTGATGTCTCCAAGGCCTATCCGTCCACCCCTTTAGCCTTGCCATCCTCCTTTCCCTTTTCAGCTTAGCTTCTAGCCTTTTAGGGCTAGCCATGAGCCCTAACAACTCCTTTGGGTGAGCCACAACCCTTTTAGTGCCCTAATCATAGGCCGTAGCCCTTTTAGGGCTGGTCGTGCCCTTAGAGGGCCTCCTTGAACCCTTTCCCTCCCTGTTTCTCCTTGCCGCAACGCTCTAAGAGCTTTCTCCCTTAGAGGCAGCCCTTTTGGGGCTTGGCCGTAGGACCTAAGGACCTTTACCATTTAGCTGCAACAGGCCTTTGATGCCATTTTCCCTTCCATCGTTGGGCATTTTTGGCTTGGTTGTGGGTTTTTGGCATCAAATTTGACATTTACTTGTGATTGCAGATCTGTGAGTTTAATCTCTAACATCTTGTGTTTGCAGCGATTTTCTTGCTAACATTGTGGTTGCAGGAAGTGTAAGTCAACTCCAAGCCTTCTAGCCTTCAACTAGGCCTTTAGGCCTCTTGGTTTGCTTCTCTATCTCTTGCCGACTTCTTTGTTTTGCTACAACCATCTATTCAGTCATATAACTCTAAATAAAAAGCATTAAAAGTGACCAAAGATCAAATTAACAATCACTTAACTTCATCAACAAATCATTGGATTATTTGGCATTGGTTATTCGCCACCTTGTTGGATTTTTTGAGAGACTGATTCGCTGACTTTATGAGTTGATATAGGTCTGATATATTCTATTTAAAGGTCTGAACTGAATATTAAATGTCTGATCTATAACCTATAAAACTAATTGGCAGTCATGGGAAGGTCTCTTGTTTCAATTTTCTAGCTCATTCTTGACATCTTGCATTGTTTTCTAAGTGCTGAGATAATAATTGCAAGGCCTGATATAAATTTGCAGACCCCTGAACACAAGGTTGCGGTATTTAAAGGCTCTAAAAATAACTAAGGGACTCATCTAATTCATAAGCATGTTTGGGAAAGATATTGAGGGGGGTGCGGGGGTGAATGAGTATTTTTAATTCACTTTAAACTTTCAATTATGTAACGACCTATCTATAAATTATCAATTCCAGATTATTAATAAAAAATTATATTAATAAATTAATTAAATAATTTTTAAAATATATATAAGAAATTAATTAAAAAGGGGTACTAAGGATAAAGTTATAATGTTTATATTAAAAGAGTACTTTAATAAAACATAATGTGATTTATTAAATCATAAAACATATATACGTGACCTTTAAAAGAGATAAGGGAGATAATACGTGACATAGGAGCGTGTCACCAGCAAACTAAGTGGTGCGCTGTTGATGGAAGAGCGGCCACCACCAAGCAACCGGATAAAAACCACGGAACAGAGATTTAGAAGGGGGACGAAGGGAAGAAAATCGGAAGAGGAGGAACATTATCTACGGGAAATTATCCACAGGAAGAGCTTGAATTGTTCTGAGGTTCTGGGCACGGGGGAACAGTCGGGTTCAGCTAAGAAGCTCACTGGATTGAGCAGCCAGGTTCTGCTCAGTTTGGCTGGGTTGATTCGGTCTTTTGGTAAATGAAGCAGCGAGCTGGAGGCATCATCAACCGCAAGGGCACAGGTAGGTACCCTCAACAGTTCTGTTAGATTTCAGCAAAAATAATTACAGGTTCAGGTTAAAATCTCTTTCTCTGTTTTACATATGTTTTTATTTGGTCTTTACATTTGGTCTTTCTATGATAGGGTATTAACCCTAATTTTATTGGGAGGGGTGGAGGTGTTGCCCACCGTTTATCCTCCAAACCCTGGAGTCATGGGAGCACTGTGCGAATCACGCTCCCCTAGACGTGTGATGATGAGTGCCAGATGCCTACTGGGAATCAGGTCGGTATAACCGACGTTGTTATCTTTAGAGTTTATGAATGGTTAGGTCAGTAAAACTGACACCATGACATACTCCAATAGAGGATGGATAGGATGGGAGCGGAAGAGATTAAGAAGGATAGGATGATTTTAGCATAGGTTGGAAACCTGGTTAGGGCAAGGTATGACCATTAAAATTATAAACCCATAAGTATTCAAAACACCAATTTTATAGTATCCTTATATTAAACAAGAATTTAACCTCGATTTACAATCCTAAAGAAGAATGTACTAATTACTATCATAAGTAATCATATAAAATAAAAACTCTAACTTCAGGACGAAGTTTTCTAAAGGGGGAGTGTATGTAATGACCTATCTATAAATTATATATTCCAGATTATTAATAAAGAAACTATATTAATAAATTAATAAAATAATTTTAAAATATATATAAGAAATTAATTAAAAAGGGGTACTAAGTATAAAGTTATAATGTTTATATTAAAAGAGTACTTTAATAAAACATAATGTGATTTATTAAATCATAAAACATATATACGTGACCTTTAAAAGAGGTAAGGGAGATATTACGTGACATAGGAGCGTGTCACCAGCAAACTAAGAGGTGGGCTGCTGATGGAAGAGCGCCCATCGCCAAGCAACCAGATAAAAACCACGGAACAGAGATTTAGAAGGAGGACGAAGGGAAGAAAATCAGAAGAGGAGGAACATTATCTACGAGAAATTGTCCACAGGAAGAGCCTGAATTGCTTTGAGGTTCTAGGCACGAGGGAACAATCGGGTTCAACTAAGAAGCTCACTGGATTGAGCAGTCAGGTTCTGCTCAGTTTGGCTAGGTGGATTCGGTCTTTTGGTAACCGAAGCAGCGAGCTGGAGGCATCATCAACCGTAAGGGCACAGGTAGGTACCCTCAATAGTTCTGTCAGATTTCAGCAAAAGTAATTACAGGTTCAGGTTAAAATCTCTTTTACTGTTTTACATATGTTTTTATTTGGTCTTTACAAATTACATTCAGAATTCTGTACACTACTGTTTTTCATGCAACCCGTGTGTGTACGCGACTTCAATGAATGCAAACAACGTATATCCAGTTCACTTAATTTGTCATATCTTTCATCAGTGAGTTAACTTAACCATTGCGTTATTGATTCATTGACCATCCAATCTGCAGTAAATAATAGATAAATCACAACACATAAGTAACACACATAGAACACCAGGATTTTAGGTGGAAACCCAATGTGGGAGCAAACCACCACTAGTGTCGTCTCTGTCTTCTTCTTTTATTATAAAGGAAACTTCAATACATCTTGTACTGACACAGACTCTTAACAACACCCAAGCATTCACCTACAGGAGGCTACAACCTCCACTCGTTCTCTAGCGCCCACTGGAAGGGAACTACAACCCCCTAATCTCATTTACCAACTCCTACAAGAAGGGAGCACCTACCCCTTGAACAAATTTACCATCTTCCACTGGAAGGAAGCTTCGACTCCCTCACTGAAGGGCTCCAATCCTCAGCATCTTTCGTGGACCACGTTTCATAATTTTGCATACTGGATCCACCTGTCAACCATCAAACAACTTGTAGGCCACCTTTCATCATATTTTCACACTGGACCCATACCCAACATTATGCTGAATACTGAATCTGATATATAATCACTGAACCAACTGAATCACTGTAACATCATCCCACTGAATACTGAATCAATCACAATAACTAGATCAGGTCAGTGAACAAGTCTCCTCTGAATTTATGAGAAGGAACTCTCAAAAGTTTTTCTCATCTCTATGAAGCAAGAAAGGAGACAAAAAAGAAATACATGAAGTGATAGAAGAGGCACTTTTCATGAGATCTCAATTACGAGGTCTGGGAAAGGTGATGAAAGAATAATCATCATCGATATTAAGATTAAGTAAGGTAACAAATGTCCATGGACAAGGAGGTTACCTCGATCAACAGTTTGTGGTCTCTATGTCAGATAGAGAAAGACAAGTTGACAGGACTCAAATAAGTGCAGATAAGTAAAGGAAAGTTGACAAGACATAATAGTACTATGGAAGAAGAGCTCATATCATCGGAAGGGTGGAAGAAGCTGAAGAAAGGGATCAGGGAAATAGGCTAAGTTGCACGAAACGGGGAAACGGGGAAGCGAAACGAAACGCAGAAGCGAAATGAAACGCGACCTCCCCAAATTTTCGAAACGGGGAAACACGAATATATATAATAATACATATATATATATATATATATATTAAAAACATTTAAAAATTATTAATATATATATGTGCAATCATAAAGCATTAATGAATTATGATACATTTACTTAAACATTTTAACATTAAGATTAAATTTACATCACAATGATCACATTTACTCATGAGTCATCACATAATGAAAATAAAAATATAGGAACTGGAAAATCCAAAATCAGCTTTTATTTATATTAGTATATGAGGCTGCAAGTACAATAAAGACTATAAGGCTGCAAGAACTATAGAGACAAGTCACAAAAGACTAATCCTCATCATAACAATCCTCATAAAAAATAGAAGCAGCAGAATGCTCAACAGTGGATGGTGGTGCTGAAGAAGATGATGCACCAATTCCACTTCTAGAATCCTCCTCAATATTCAGGGCAGAAACCCTAAACTAATTAAAAATTAATTAGCAAAAAAAAAAATTTTAAAAACAAGTGTCAATTTGATGGAAACGTGGCCCGTACGGCATGGAAACGCGTTTCCGTACGTACGGGCACGTTTCCATTTCGGGAAACGTGCCCATACGTACGGAAACGTGTTTCCACGCCGTACGGTACGGGGAAACGTGTTTCCGTTTCGTTTCCCTAGGGAAACGACCCCTAGGCCCACGTTTCCTGCAACTTAGGAAATAGGGAATAGTAGATCTGCATTATGAGTGAATGGTATCCCTCTCGAAAGGATCCTATCAGAAGTCTTTGCAGATATGATCATGGTAAGAAGATGCATCGTGGCATCATGGAAACAAGAGATTGCATGAGAATCAAGAAGAACATAGCTCTTGAGAATCTCATTGAATATCAAAGGTAAGGAAGAAGTCATCCAGGTCAAAGGGAACATGTGCAAGATGAGGATATACTAGATCCTAAAGATAGAAATCTCAGCGGAGGATCTTCTAGTCCAGGAAGGCAGAAAATGCTTCATCAGGATTTCCAACTTATGGAAATCATGAGATGAGGACTAATGACATGATGAAGCAGATCAAGGGATTGAAGATCCATTCAATCAACAAAGCTGCTGAAAGTAGCCTGAAGGGAAAATGAGGTATGTATGCTTGTATTTTTATTTGATATCGTAATGTCATGATATATGGTTGCAGGTAAAATGGATCGAGCATGATCAAAAGGGAAAGGATCTCCTCCTTTGAAAGGATGCAGAAAGACATAAGTCAAACTAGATGAAATCAACATAATATGTCCTCATATGAAGTATGAGGTAGTTGACTACAATTGAAGAACTTTGAGAGCCCTTGGGAATGATAGACATGAGGATGAAAGAGATCGTGAATCATGCAACCATGATGAAGGCAATCAACATCCAGAGGATCAGGAAGACTTGACCAGGAAATCTCCTAGAATGATGTGAAGACTCTGATGGAAGTCTGAAAGGATGAAGACCCTTGACAATAGATATCGTTGGGAGATGAGTCAACATGTATGCAGGATGTTGATACCTACAAGATGTCACTGGAAAAAGGCCATCACCAAAAGGTAATATGTGATTTGTTTTTTGGTGTCTGACCTTTTGGAAAATTCTGGGTATGTGTGCAGGGCCAAGGTAAGGAGAGTTGTGAAGAATGTCACAACTATGTACCTTATAAATCACTGTTGAAGAAAAGGTGAAGATAGATGGCCTTATGAAGGAAGCCCTAGAGGTAAAGCCAAGGAGGATACTTTCTGGGAAAGAAGGAATGACATGATGAAGGAAAGTGATGGATGGCTGAACCCTACACGTGAAGAAATTGATGACATCAAAGTCTTGGATTGTCAGTCAACTAGAAGACCCTATAAAGCACTGATGATAGAGTCCTTGGGTAAGAGGGAGCTCTGAGAGGTTCCTATAAGTAAAAGGAACTCGAGCAAGTTTATGAGTAAAGAGAAATTTGGAACTCACCCCTGGTTGAGAGGGAGAGTTAGACACGACATTCTTGTCTTTAGTTTGGAAGAAAGAATGGAGGATTGTGTAATCATCTGGCATCCGACACTCTTTGAAGATGTGGTAGGGCATCCAAGACAAGAGTGGGCAAGAGGAACGATATTCTTGAGGGCTAGGAACCCAAGATGAGAATTGTCCTAGTAGGGCATACTCGGAGAACACCCGGGTGGGTATGACCCTAAGAGAGACAATGATGATGTGTGTCTATGAGTCATTGGTCTCGTCAACATTGTGCTCTGATCTAATTGAGAGATGGAGCTGTTAGTCAAGGCCTTGCTAAATGGAAACAATGTTGGTTGAAATGATGTATAACATATGGATTGCAAATCCGATTCTTCTTATGAGAAATTCTTCAGATTGAGAATGACCAAGTACCCTTATGAATACCTCCCTAGTTAAGAGGGAGTGTTGAAGAAAATGTAACTAGATTCGGTGTTCATAATGACATGATCTTTGTAAGCGATGTAATAAATTATTATTGTAAATCTTGCCTCATGGGTTTCATGAGTAAGAAGTGTAATTAGGTCAAAGACTTTGTCTTGATGTCTTTAAGTTTTTATTTAATTATCAAAGTGTCATGTCATGTCTTGAAGAGCTCTTTAAGAGCCTATGTACAATGTATTCTAGCCTACAAGATGTGTAGCAACCTAAGTTGCAGGAAACGTGGGCCTAGGGGTCGTTTCCCTGGGGAAACGAAATGGAAACGCGTTTCCCCGTACTGTACGGCGTGGAAACACGTTTCCGTATGTACGGGCACGTTTCCCGAAATGGAAACGCGCCCGTACGTACGGAAACGCGTTTCCACGTCGTACGGGCCACGTTTCCATCAAATTGACACTTGTTTTTTAAATTTTTTTTTTTTGCTAATTAATTTTTAATTAGTTTAGGGTTTCTAAATTTAATCTTAATGTTAAAATGTTTAAGTAAATGTATCATAATTCATTAATGCTTTATGATTGCACATATATATATATATTAATAATTTTTAAATGTTTTTAATATATATATATATATATTATTATATATTTCGCGTTTCCCCGTTTCCAAAATTTGGGGAGGTCGCGTTTCGTTTCGCTTCCCCGTTTCCCCGTTTCGTGCAACTTAGGTAGCAACCCTCCAAAGACCAAGCGCAATCCTCCAAGAAATCTGCAAGTGAAATCAATGAAGAGATCTTAATGTCGGCTCCAAAATAAATTAAATGCATAATTTAAAGTCACGTCGGCTTGAGCAAAAGGTCACGTTGGTTCATGGATTCACGTCGGCTCAAATAAGAGAACACATTAGTATAAATACCCCGTCAAGGTGTCAACAAAACACAGATCATAGTTTCGAATCTCTCTTTGAAATTTCGTGTGAAGATGGGTGCAGGTCTCCACAAATAAGGAAGCACAAAACTTGCATGTTTCTCTGAATTGCGGATGGGTATGAGGTGTAGGAGGGAGATCTTGGTTGGGTACAAATCTCAAAAGTTCTCATCAAGTGCGGAGATAATCACAATAAGGAAAAGACAATAGTTCCCTCGTCCTTGGTGGTATACATCTCAACGAAAGGAAGCACAGTGATGAAGAGATCTCCGGAACACTACAGGAGCTCTAACAATCTCGACGTGATCACAACGAGCAGAAGTCTCAAAGGATATCACTGTATAGGAATCACATATGTCTCTAGCAATCTCGGTATTATGATGATGAAGATAATCCAAGTGGTATTCTGTTATAGTCTCAGCGTAATGTGGAGCAGTGACAAGGGTTACAAGTTGTGATAAGGGTTACAATATCGATGGTCCAAAAATCCTACAGGTTCAATGAAAAGGGTCACGATGACCTCACAGTAGTACATATTTGTTATCCTACTCGGCATACTCATAATCACAGTAACAATATCAATTCACCCTTCTTGTTGACATTCCAGATAAGCGAAGTTTATGATGATGCATATCTCAGTGGTCTACTTGGTGTAGTCACAGTCTTGATATACTCGTGAAAAAGAAAAGGATCTTAGTAATACGTTATTGACAAAATCATAATAGTTATAGGATCACGATTTTGGTCTCGATATAACTCTCAGGAATCTCCTTATGATCTTGTTACAACAATGGTGATCTCAATGATGGTACATCGATAATGATCTTAGTGAAGGAGCAACAAGGATGATCTTAGTGAAGTTACAACAGTAGTAAGTATAGCAACAACAATAAGGATGATCTCAACAGTGACAAATAAGTGGATTGATGTCTTGGTCTTGGAGAGGCAGAATGTGTCAAGGGTCATGGTCTTGGTATTTGTCAGTTGGAATCTCTATAAGAAGAATTTCTGTGCGGGTTTTCCTCTCCAAGAGGGAGAGGTTTTGGCCTTGGCAGAAAGCCAAATATTTGTGTTCTTGTCTCTTTTGTTTTTGATAGCAATTTGATGAATCTAACCTACACACCAATAATGAAGGAAACATCAAGCTAAGATAAATTGTGTAAATACTTCACAAATTGTTATCATAGTAAAAAAGAATCACCTTAATTATGTTTGCCCTAGATTTTTCAACACTGTGTATATATGCTCTTATAATGTGCAACACCTGTGTACAAATCTCAACATACTGGAAAAAAAATCCTTAGAATATATACACGACTCAACAGAGATAGATTTGCATATGTACGCGACTACACAAAAGCAAACTAGCGTATAGATCTTGAACTACTGAAGCATACCTTCGCAACATACACAACACATACTGCACATACCTTATTGTTAATTCACAGGTCACATTTAGATCATATCATCACTATAACCATAGATCTTGCATTTTTAGCTACTTAAACATTTGCAACAAGCAATTCAAACAATCATATATTTCAACATGTCTTCAGATCTTTCAGATCTGAGTCTTCTCTTTGCTCCCTGGTGCACACCTGTTTCAGATCAAATCACATATAAATAACCCATTCACTTGCACACTTAACACCTTGATCTCCATCTCCTTATTCAATTTATGCCTTCGCTAATACCTTTGGTAAATCCTTTGGCAATGTCATTAGTATTTGTTGACAGGATCAAATGAATGTTGTCGCTCCAATTACTATAGGCCAATACCATGGTAATGATCTCTGGTATCCAGATTTCTATGGTTTGCATTTTTTACGTGACTTTTACTCACAAATGCAACCCTTCTTCATAGGAATTGCGTATACTTTCTCAATATTCACTTTTGTCATCCATCTGTAACTGAATTTCCATTTATCTGTCTACATCCTTTGTAGCGTCTATACCAATCTGCATGAGTTTGATAACCATCATATAATCACAAATTTGACATATTTATCAAGCAAGTTTCCATCAAGGGCAACATATTAGCTATAATGCCAACAAACATCCATCTGTAACTGAATTACCATTTCTCTGTCCATGTCCTTTGTAGCATCTATACCAATCTGCATGAGTTCCATAATCATCATATTATCACAATGTCGACATTTTTATCAAGCAGGTTGCCATCAAGGACAACATATTAGCCATAATGCCAACAAAGCGTTAATTGTTAAAGTGATTTTGGGCTTAATGTTTGATCAAGGATTCATCAATGTCTTGTGACTTGCCATTTTTTGCATCAACATTTTGCATTTAAGTGCTCTTTATTGTTTCAAGAACATAATTAACAAATCTAATTGATCTAAAGGTTAAATTGGATTGGTAATAATTGCTGTAAGAAATCTCATTGTGAATTAGTACTCTTTTCTCTCATTGTG
This sequence comes from Pinus taeda, assembly GCA_000404065.3. Lineage (NCBI taxonomy): Eukaryota > Viridiplantae > Streptophyta > Pinopsida > Pinales > Pinaceae > Pinus > Pinus taeda. The sequence goes on along the minus strand of APFE031562336.1, from coordinate 101,238 downwards.
ACAATGTTTCTAAGTAATATCTTTGCTTGTCTCATTGCTAGAGAATTTGATAATTCGATAAGTGGCTATATTGTTACTGGTTTTCCTTGTGGATCTATTGTGATAATAAGCATACTAATATTGTGTACTTGCAAGTGAGCTTCATATCTAAAGTTTACACTCTTGCCAATTAAGTCAATTGATAATCATAATCGCGATAAGAGGAATCACTAGTTTTGTTTAGTCTCTCTCTCTCTTCTTGTATCTAATTAACACACTAACACTCTATTGTTATTGGTCATTATCTAATTGGCATTCTAGCATTGTTGAAACATTGTGTTTATGGTTGTTTCATTAGCAGTTATATTGATCTTAACACATTTTGGCGCTTTCTATCTTGTTTCATTGAGCATCCCCTTTTTTAGTGAAGATTATCATTATATATTGATTTAAGTACTTCATGGTTCTAATATCATTGTAATTTGTCTCTAAGTGCTTAAGACATTTAACATCCTGCTAAAATTAATCTCTCATCCTGCATTTACATTCTAGGATTAGCTCTGCACTTAATTAATTTACCTCTAAGCATAAGCTTGGTTGAAAGATTCTTAGGAAAACCTTTTTTATCTTGGTTGCGAAGTCTAGACCCTCTTTAGGGGTTAACACGGTGACCTTGTAGTCGTCAGAGACACAGTGTCTGTAGTGCCCGAGGCATTGGATGGTTAGAACTTCAAAGGAGGTATTGTTAATATAGCCTCAGCTATCTTCACCTATGCTTCTCTCTCACAACCTACTCTAGAGATTAGTTTCAAAACAACTAAGGAAAACGATTCATCTAGTTAGGCATCTAACTTAAAACCAATCAAGATTCTACATTTCACTTAGATTTTAGGTGTTGCATCTCATTTAGGATAGTGAAGCATCGTAAGGCAGCGAATGTTCATTCAGTGGCTTGGTATATAATTAACGTAAAACAAGTATTTGACTCCATTGAGGCACTGGTCTTTCAAGATAATCTAATCTAATCATTAAACTTGCTAAATTAACCAAGTTGCTAGGCCATTCAGTTGTGTCTCCCGGACTTGTCGATTGCCAACGAGTCTCCCCATCTTCACATTTCATAGGGACTACTCCCCATAGCCTATTGTAGGGAGACAACAAGAATGGAGAAGGCAGGGATGAAAGTGACAACCCCTGCTCTAATTGTTGTCACATCTGGCCCACATGACCCAAAGTGTGGACAACGGGAGGGGGAGGCTAACTCTTTGTGGACTCAATGGACAAATGTGGACCTGGATGGGAAATATGTGAAAAGGGGTTATAAGGAGTGGGGAGGAGTGATGTATACGGTGTCAAGAAGCGGGACCATGCAACCAAAATCAGGGTTTACCATGTAGTGCCACTCCAAAAGCTAGTAGCCAATAGATGAGATCCCACGGGACTAGGATATAAGGTTAACCACCAAGTTGGACAAGGGGACACGAGTATAGACCAAGCCCATTCTTTCTGCTGAATCCCCCCATTAATCCATGACCAAAAGTGCCCATAATAAGTGTTAGCGCTTGAAATTTCACCTCAGGCTGAAAAAAGGTAAACTCCAAGGCAACATCAAACCACTTAGCCTCGTAGCTAGCCCTACGGGGCAAGAGAGGGCTCTCTCCGGTCTATCTTGGCAAAGATCTTCAACGGGCAGAGATAACCATTAACGAACACTGATTTTAGGCTAGTAAACTGAGAAAAAAGGTTTGATTTGGGATTTTTTAGGGTTTTGGTGGAAAATTGGGGAAAGGCAATTTTGGGTGTGGGGATTGGACACAGTTTTTGCAGGGGGTTCTTTGGGGCAAGGTAGGAGACTATATTGATGCCTTTGAAAGATTTGGACGGATTGAGAATGACTGGTGAGGAGCTAAAGAGAGCAACCAATCACCTTGAATTCTCTTTTAAACAACTGAAAACATTGATATTAAACAAACTTAAAGGCAGAGCATAGCAACCATGAATTCTACCTTAACACTTCATTTGCCTAATTTGCAGAAGATAAAAGTAAGAAGATGATTCACATAACAAACTTACAAGTACAAAGAGAAACACACGATCAATACATGTAACCACAGGAATCCCAAAAAGGACTGCAAAACCCTGGTCTTTTTTCCTTTGCCAAAAATGCAGAGATACAATGAGTAATACAATAGAATCTTTCTCCCTCAAGAGTCCAACCATGAAAATGACCAAGAAAATACATAATATAGGCAAGCTAACATCTTTCCTTGCCTTTAGGGGTCGAGCTCACTATCCTAGGCGCTGTTTCAACCAATTCTAAACTGAGCACTAAAAACTAGGCAGTCAAAACAACTTGCCTCTATAAGCTAGGAAACCAATTCATTCATTAAATTTTTGCCTATCTCATGAATGAATCTTCTAGAAGAGATAAAATGAGTGTCAAAATATCATAAAATTACATCATTTACATCAAGGAGGATCAAAATCCACTCCAAAAAGTCAAACCTAGTCAAAACTGCGTTTTGCTGAGCTGTAGGTACAATTTCTATGAAAATTGCCCAACGGGTCGCGCACTGATACTGAACGGGTTGTGCACCTTTGGAGCAGTTTTTGAGGCACTTCTAGGTGTCCAATGTATGCTCAAAAGCAAATGAAAATAAAATAAAATCTTGTGTATAATCCGCGCTGATTAGAGTTGGGGCTGAAGATAAAATTAACTTCACCAAATTGAAAGACTTTACCGCCTCTTCGGTCCATTTGAGCTGGTTGTCCTTTTTTAGCATGTTAGTGATTTCTCTAAGGTGTTCGGAAAGATTCAGAATAAAGCGACGCAGAAAATTCAACTTGCCATTAAAGGATTGAATCTCCTTCTTGTTTCGGGGCTGCTCTAGTTGCTGAATAGCTTCCACACGTGCAGGATCTATACGAATGCCATCTTTGGAAATGATGTGGCCCAACAGTTTGCCTTCACTCATGGCGAAAAGGCTCTTCTTCAGATTCAATGAGATACCATATTTTCTGCACTTTTGAAACACCATTGTTAAATGATACAAATGCTCTTCATCAGATTTAGAAAACACAGTTAAATCATCAAGATACACGACCAAAAAGACATCTTTCTCATTAGCAAAGGCCATGTCCATCGCCCACTGAAAGGTAGCACCTGCATTTTTCAATCCAAACGGCATCTTGGCATAATGAAATGTCCCCCATGGAGTAGTGAATGCAGTCTTCTCGCGGTCATCTTCATGCACCAAAATCTGATTGTACCCGGAATAACCATCAAGTAACGACATCCTTGATGCTCCAACTACCCTCTGCAGTATGTGATCCATCTTGGGCAGCGGATAATTGTCCTTTAGCGACACCTTATTCAGATTTTTGAAGTCTATACACAAGCAGATCTCACCGGTCTTCTTTCTCACGGGCACTAAGTTGGAAATCCAGTCGGAAAATCTGATTGGCACTATAATTCCAGACTTGTACAACCTGTTAACTTCTTTCTCAATCGAAGGCAACAACTTAGGATTAATTCTTCTCAATTTTTGTCGGAAAGACTTTTGATTTGGCTTTATGGGAATGGTATTCTGAATGATACTTGTGTCATAAGTTCTCAAATCTAAATAAACCCATGCAAAAACATTAGAAAACAAAGACAACAATCTGATATATTCTTTCTTTACCTTTGGTGACAATGCTTTCGATAGTTTCACCATCTTTGGATTTT